>JAPVRG010096794.1:0-10213 GCA_029783565.1 Rhagoletis cerasi | reverse complement strand
CAGTCAATTGCCTTTTCCTGCATATATTTTCAATTACTTTAAAATGCATTTGGTTTGAAGGACTTAAAAATTAATATTTTTCGTTTGAATACGCCTTCGTTCTGCACTTCACAGATGCTTTTTCATAGTTCGGAGACACCAAAGAAAATTTCTTATTATCATTTTAGCATTTTGCCTCTGACGGTATTCGAACCCGTACCTTCTGGAAGCCAACAAATACCAACAAGCATCACTGCACACTCAGCCACAGCCAGATATGTAAATATGCTTTCAAATGTTCGCTTTGAATAACAATGAGCAAGTCAATAGTTCGACTCTGCATATGATTTAAACTACTTTCAAATCAATTTGGCTTAAAGAACTTCGAAAGTAGTTATTTCCAACTACTTTCTCAATTGATGGTTCATTGGGTTAAAAAAATAGCATTTGTTCCAAAGTAATTTTTCAATTAGTTGTTTTAAAAAAAAATCACTTCTTTCCGGCAGGGACATGTGTGCCCCAGGCAGTAGATGACATGGTGTGAGTGGGCATGTGAAGGGGTGGTTAGCGTCGTCGGGGCATCTTATTCAAAATAGACAGAGAAGTTTGACCTTATACAATACCCAGGGTGGAAATGTGTCGAAGTATCGCGCGTCTCACGAAGCGAGCTCTCCGTCTGATATAGGTGGTTGTTGGTCTCCGATGATGGAATTCAAGGGGCAAGAGTTGACGAAAGTGTTGATTGATTCTCGATGAATGCCCTTCAAGGCCTGTATATAATAGTCAAAATAATGTCGACACTAAATTTAGTTGCAGCTTTTTGACAAAATTTTTAAAGAAATATCTATCAAAAGAGCTAACTAATTTTAAGGTCGACTTTATTTCATCAATTAATATGCCCCTATATTTGAATAGTCAGTCTGGTTCAGTGGATAGCGTAGTCTCATCCACAAGACATTCGGCTCTACATACTCGAGTTTTTACCGACAAAGGACTTTTTCACTAATTTTTTCTATTTTACTTTTAATCCAAAATACTTCGAATTTGTTTTGCCTTATTGATTTTTATACCCGAGCGCACTTGTGCCCAAGGGTATTATAACTTTGTTCACATAAAGGTTGTTTGTAACAGCCAAAAGGAATCGAGACAGATATAGACATATATATACCAAAATGCTCAGAATGAAAAGAGAAATCAATTAAGCCATGTCTGTCTGTCCGTCCGTCCGTCCGTACGTCCGCACGATAACTCGAGTAAAAATTTAGATACATATCTCAATGAAATTTGGTACGCATACTTCTATTGGGATAAGGACGGATGGTATTGCAAATGGGCGAAATCGGACAATATCCACGCTCACCTCCCATATAACGGTAATTTTCAGAAATACAAAAAACTCTATATTTTAGTAACTACTAAAGTTTATTCACTCAAAATTGACATTTGCAATGATATAATAACGAGTAATAAGAATATTAAAAATTTTGGAAAGACGGGCGTAGCCACGCCCACTTATGGATTTATATGTATATCTCGGTAACGGCTTTACCAATGTCAACCGAACTTGGCACAAGTATTAAGCTTGGTCCAGCATGAGAAATGGCCGAAAATTTTTGAAATCGGGCAATACCCATGCCCACTTTCTATATTACGGTAATTTACTGAAATACGAAATCTGTGATAAATCGGTAACTACTGAAGCTAATGTACTCAAAATTTATGTGTGCAATAATTCCTTAGCAACTAGT
The DNA here is from genome assembly GCA_029783565.1 of Rhagoletis cerasi. Taxonomy (NCBI): domain Eukaryota; kingdom Metazoa; phylum Arthropoda; class Insecta; order Diptera; family Tephritidae; genus Rhagoletis; species Rhagoletis cerasi. Next base: position 8,486 of record JAPVRG010096794.1, on the reverse strand, counting down.
ACGACTATAACAAATTGTGAAAATGGGCGTGACACTGCCCACTTATGACTATATATGTGTATCTCGGTAAGCGTTTTATCAGTTTCTACCAAACTCAGTAAAATTAATTTCCTTGACACCAAAAAGAAAGCTGGTTGAAATCGGGCTAAAAATACGCCCTTTTTTCATATAACGGTAAATTTCAGAAATATGAAAACTTCAATATTTCGAAGTTTAGAAACGGCCATTTACTCAAGTTGGTACTCACAACAATCTCTTCACTACCGTTTTATGGATTTCTACCAAACACAGCTAAATTATTTCTTTAAGTCTAACTGAGTATATTTTCGATAATGTTTGAAAAGGGGAAAAACACCCCTGTTTACCACGTAACGGTAGGTTTCAGAATCGTGAAAAACGAAGTTTAATAAGTGCGCCGGGTATCTAATGTTCGGGTTCACCCAAACTTAGACTCCTTTACTTGTTTAAAATACATAACCTCAAATGTGTCGAAAACACTGTTTTAGAGAAATTCTGAGTAAGGAATCGGATTCAGCGGGAAATCGTATATTACTGGTTCATAAAAAAAAAAGGTTTTTGTACAACTGTGTAACCCTTCGGCTAGAAAAATATGCACTAACCCATTTTCAGGCTTATAGGACGCCATTGACCAAGATTGTATCATAAAATGCCTCTGAGCTGTAGAGTTTTAAAAAAAAATATCAAAGTTTACCTGTATTTTATATGGGAAATCTTTGAACGCCTTGGGCGAGTACTTAATGTTAATATTAAGGGTTCAAATTTTCAGGGAGTTTTTTTTAAGGTATTTTTCACAAAATTTCGAGGTGGGAGTGAAAAAAAAAACAATAGTCGCAAAAAAAACACCCTAATATATTTATTTCATTAGTAGCAACAACAGCTAGTTTTAGGCAGTCAACGGCTTCTTGTATCGCTGCCAGTTCGGCTTGAAAGACACTACAGTGGGCAGGTAGACGGATAACTGTGTTACCATTTGTTCCGAGTAGGGCCCTCCTCCTATTCTGTTTTCTAGTTTGGAGCCGTCCGTGTAGAATCTTATGGCATCTTCAGATCCCGGAACTCCTTCGATCCATGATTCCCTGCTAGGTATAGCTATGCTAAAACCTTTAGTAAAAGTGAGCATTGGTATACATTAGTTCCTTGTGCACGGTAGTTGCCGGTTGACAAGAATTGTAGTGTGACCACATCGAGCCACTTTCCAGTAGTAGGAGTCTTAGGACTATATTCGCAGCGTATTGCCTTCCCATAATATCTATGGGTAGGATGTTTGAAATCGTATTCATTGTCTCAGTATGTGTCTTACGGAGAGCAACCCTAATGCAGATCAGAGCTGTTCTCTCCATTTTTTTAATTTCATAATGTTTACTTTCTTCTCTAGTGCTGGTCACCATACCACTACCCCATAGAGAAGTATGGGTCTCACCACAACGGTGTATACCCAGTGCACTCGTTTTGGGGTTAAACCCAATTTTTGGCCGATTGATCCTCTACAACTACATAGGGCAACGGTGGGCTTCCGCAGCCGCTCTTCGGTGTTTTGAATCCAGCTTAATTTTTTATTAACGACTATGCCCAGGTATTTCGCGGATTCGCTTAGTTTTAGCGTGGTTTGTCCTAGCCTCGCTGTTATCAAGGGGGGAATTTTGTACGTCTTGTGATCAGTACAAGTTCTGTTTTGCTTGGGTTTACACCTAAACCCTTATTATTAGTACAGCTCTCTACCTCTCTCAAATTCACCTGCACAATGTCACATATTGTCTGTGGAAATTAACCCGCTTACCGTTACTGCAAGATCATCCGCATACGCGTTTACCTTACAACCACACGCTTCCATGCCACACAGCAGTGTGTTTACCGCTGCGACCCATAAACGATGGGATAGGACAAGCCGATACCCAGGCTCGTCAGCGCTGCCGTTATCGCGTCAGGCATGATTTTGTTAAAGGCGGCTGCTCCGGCATCCTGTCCGTTGCTCTCGGGAAGTGTGTGTCTAGAAGCAGATCCAGTGATTCCTCTTCGGTTTCAGTCCAGGAGCCATCAGGTCTTTGCAATTAAAGTAAATCTTTTAGGGATGCAAGTTGGTTGTGTCGTGCTCGGCTATTAAGCTTGGCAAAGATATAATGAAAGCGCCCTTAATCACGGGAGTGTATTTTTGACCTTCTAACTGTTGATTACAGGGTACTGTTTAAAAAAAAAAAAAATATAGCTTTACATATCTAGTACTAATTTGAATTTTCCAATTTTTGTCAAGTTTTGTGTTTTCTTGTGGTTTATTGTTTTTATTTCAACATTTTCATATTGATAACATTTAATTACAATAAAATGTAAGAATATGCTTTTTGAATTTTAACTACAATACATAATTATATTATTTATATTCATTTAATATTATTTTATATATTATAAATATATATTTTTAATTTTTAATTTCCTTGGACAATGCTTTTTTATTAAAATTAAATCATTACTTTTATATTGTTTTTTCTTTCTTTATTTTAGTTACATTTATTTGCATAGTAATTTTTGGTAATACATAAATTTTTTAAAAATTTTTGAATTTAAAAAACTTTTCATTATTGTTTTCTTTTCATTGTTATCGCTTGCATGCAAAAAGGTACTTTTTTTGTTATCGAACCAATAAGAAAAGAAAGGTATTGTATTCTATATTTTACTGTTTTTTAAGTCTTAACTCGAACGAATGTAAAAACGAAAATCATGTTTCTTTTGGGAAATATGCAACTTTTAAAAAGATTAAATAATAATTATTTTTCTTGATGGTTCTATACATTTCATATATTAACAACATTAAAAACGACAGCGGCAGTTAAAAATTATCGCTAAATATTTCAAGAAAAAAAAGAAAATATTTAAGCTAATACATGCACATACATATAATAAGTGGTAAAATTTGAGTTAAGCAACATTTTAAATTAACACGTCATTTAAGAAATATCATTTTGTTAGATCTTGGAAAAAGTTTTACACCCAGATCCATAAAAAATAAAGAAGACTTTAATTACTTTATAAATCGAAAATTTGTACGAAAATGTCACTTTATAGCGCTCTTTTAATCTATTTTATTTTTTATGAATAAGGCCATACATACATTTATAAATTATATTTTCATGGGATTATATAAGGAAATTTTCTTTTCTTCAAAGTTGCAAAAAAATTTATATTTTTGCACCAAATAAATTATTTTTACCTAAATTTTATTCTCGTTTTTTACTTTCGTATTTTACAGATTTAGAATTTATTTATCTACATCGACAAAAACATTCAGCGAAAACTTTTAAAATCGGTAGTACATTTTGTAGGATGTTTGTGTAATTATTATTTTTCTTCGGTTTGCTAGAAGTGGCAAAATTGTATGCAGTTGGCAACATTGTTTGTATGTAAGTAGTTTTTTGGAGATTTGTATTTTTGTTTCTCTTATTATCGTTAAAAAATGAGTTCGGGTATTTTAGCTGGCAAGGGGACGCTTTACTACAAAGTATTGTACATCAGCAATTTCACATTGGAATATAAATCCATATTTATGTATGCATATCGAGCCCTAACCGCCAAAAAACGTAAGCGGCATTTTTTTCAAAATTTTCTTTCTAATGCAGAAATGCTCCTAGAGCATCTAGATACATTTTTACATAAAAAAGGAAATTTTGAAAAAAATTTCGCTGACGATTTTTTGGCGGTTAGGGCTCGATATAAGTATTGTATGTATGTAAATAAGTTTGCATGTATGTATGTATTTATGTGGTATGCCGTATGTATGCAGTAAGTAGTTAACAGCTATGTACTTCTTTTTTAACAGTTTTCAATCTTACTACCCAAACTCGAAAACCAACAATTTTCACTTCTATTTCGCTTACTCCTAAATTCGAAACAAAAAAAAAAAAACCTTCAACGTCTCATTTTTTGGTATTAACATTGTCAAATTCATTACTCATATTCGTTTTTATTTAGATTTAAAAATAAGTTTTGTTTGTTTGGGTGTATGTGTGTTTCTACATAAGTATTTATGTACATATACTTTCCCTTTGTTTTTATATAGTTTTTGGCATTTTAACATTTTGTTTCTTATTCATCAGCAGTGTTTGTCTTTTTTGTCTGGTTGTTTCGCGCTCAGTTGCACAGCCAGTCAGCCATTTTATTGTACCCACGCAGCGGGGGCCCACAGAGGCTCATTCTCTGAGCGTTGCACTGTGTTCATTAGCTGTTCGAAGGCCGTCAATAGTTCGCCATTCACGATGACTTCATCGAAGAAGTGGCCGTAGAGGAAATCGATGCGTTCAGCTGATTTGATCATGTCGTTAAATTCTTCGTCCTAAATTAGAAAAAAATTAAATTAAAATTAATAAGAGAATGTTTCTGGGACAATCATTATTCGAACGCAGCTAGTTTGTTTTAACGGTGAGGTTCTGAGCTTGGCTAAGCTTTGGAAAGAGCTTTTGCAGCTTAGAATAAAACGGGGCCGCCAATTAATTTGAATTTCAACTTAATTATTAACTTTATTTAAAATCCGTTTACTACAGCCAAATGAGTAGAAAGTTGTTTATTTGCCGATTTCTTGCATGGCGGTCAATCATTTTTGAATATGCAAACTAATTTTGTTGGACTCAGGGATCTGTGATACGCCGCCATGTTTAGAATTACGTAAGCTTTTTTTAACTCAATGCAACAGCCATTTAAAGACCTCAACCAACTTTGGCTTTCATGTGTGGTAGTCAAACTCCAAAAGCATTTTGCTCTTCTGATATTAATGTCTTCAACCTTCATTTCTTTAGGTGCCATACATTACTTATACTAAATTGATGTACGCTGTGCACCACACAGATGGAGGAGTTATATCGCAAAAACTTATATCTGAACAATCAGTTATATGGGAGCTATATGCTGTAGTGGTCCGACTTTGCCGGTTCCGACAAATGATTAATGTGATATAAAAAGATACCAGCTTATCAAATTTCAGTTGGATATCTCGAAAACTGATAGACTAGATAGCATACACACAGGCGGGCATGGCTAAATCGGTTCAGCTCGACGTTCTGATTATATAAGTAAGCATTTTGGTGGGTCTATCTCTTCTTATTCTGGTACATCGGACCAAAGTTACAATACCATTATATGCTCATGAAAGGTATAAATATAAGCTTTTTCTAATAGCGGTCGCCCCTTGGCAGGCAATGCAAAACCTCCGAATGTATTCTGCCATGAAAAACAGCTTCTCATAAAAATACAATCGCCGTTCGGAGTCGGCGTTAAAGAGTAGGTCCAAGCTCGGCCAAACACTAAAGGCTCAGTTATGCATACTTTGCATTCCACTGCATACATAAACATTGCTTGCAAAACATACGGCCATGTTCTGAAAATCGAATGATTTGAAATCATTCGATTTGCCAAATATTTTTTATTAGATCTGATTAAATTAGTGAATATTCTAATTGAGAACTGTAAAAGAAGCAGCGGCCATATGTAATGGATCGTTTTAACGCCAAACTTGTAAGTTTTTTTCGTTAAAAACCTCCGAAAAAACTATCGAAATCGAGTCGATTTCAAATTTTCGGATTTCAGAACATGCCTGAATGTCATTATTACACTTCACGCAGCGCATACATATCTTCCCAACAATAACAACACACATTTTGCCGCTCTAATTTCTCCCTGTCTCGCTCCCACTTCTCTCTCACTCGTACGTAAAAATCAGAAACCAACAGACTTCTATGTCATGCTGTGCGTTGGGTAACCGCTTACGCAAGGCTCATTTAGCTAATTTCTTATGTGACAACGCTCACGTCTTACTATGCAGAGCTAAGTATGCATAACTAAGCCTTAACGTATTATATAAGCGCAAATCTATCTATGTTATTATTCAAATTTGGTTTTGTTGGCCTAAATCACACGAGAACAATTGTGAACTGCCGTTTGTGAGCGAGGCGGATGATATTTAATGCATGCACAATTATTTTCGTGTGGTTTAGGCCAATGTTCGTTTAATATTCGATACGATACTAGGGTTCTGGTACGCGATTCCAAAAAAATATCGTTTTGACACTATCGAGTAAAAAATATCGGCTTCGAATGGCAAAAGTATCGATATCGCAACGTATCGTGTCGAAATTTGTGTCTCTAGGACCTATCGCTGGTTTCTGCTTACCGTAAAACTTCGAGCATTACTCTCATCAAACGTCGACTTGGCTCTCGCATCAGTGCGTGTCTTCTTCAACACATCGAATTCCGGTGGTTTTATATGGATTATGAAAGGTTTCGTTTGCACGGTGCGTAATGCCTTAATAGCCTGATAGTGTGGACTCAGCACACAGACACAGCCGGCATTTACAATCGATTTTACACTCTCGCCAGAGGTGCCGTACAACTGACCCTTATATTCGCCATGCTCAATAAATTTGCCCGCAGCTATATCGGCTTCCATCTTTTCGCGCGCCACAAATATATATTCGCGACCGGCAACCTCACCGGTACGTATCGGACGCGTAGTATCTAAAAAAGCGGACAGATTACATACACAGTTATGTCAGAATTACAGCAGTATTTTATGACGTTCTGTCTAATTTTACTTACATGGCACAGGGCTGCGAAACTTTTCCGGATCACGCGCCACTAAGCGACGCCTCAACTCGTTGCGACCCACGCCTGGTGCGCCGATCAACACTACAGGACGGTATACGCCCGGACGCGGATATAATTTGGCTACCTCTTCATATGTGGCGATCATTTCACGATCAAAGTCATCGTTTTCTGTCAAATCGTACATAATCTTTTTAGTTTTAGGCTGACGACATGAGGTGGTGCTACTGCTAGTATGCAATATGGGTGTACTGGGCGGGGTGGTGCAAATGGAAGCGCAAGAGCCCTCTGATGTAAAGTTATTTGAAGTTGATGCGTTAGTTTTGGTTTTAATTTTTTTTTTTTTCATTTTGTTGAAATTCAGAAGCCAAATTAGTGGTGAGTGATATTGTAGATGTTGTTGATGAGGGAAAATGACGATTGATGAAATGCGGACAAACACACGCACATAGACATGCAAAGCGAACATAGTTAGAGTTTTCTTTGAACATTTAGTAAAAATGGGTTTAAAAATGTACTATAATGGCCTTATTCATAAAAAATAAAATAGATTTAAAAAGTCTTATAAATTGACGTTTTCATACATTTTTCAATTTAATAACCTTTTCTAAAGCTATTTTATTTTTTATGAATAAGGCTATACATATAAAAGTATAAACGGCAGTTAAATTATTTAACAAATTTGTTTTGAAAAACTAACTCACTCTTTGAGTCGGCATCGTTCGCCTCCAATTGTGATCGTTCATGGATAATACGCCGCTCTTGCAGCGCGCGACTGGGTATCAGACCAGCGCGGGCAGTGCGTTCGGACTCTTTGCGAGCCTGCCACCAATAAGCATCGTCCTGCAATAAAATATATGTTGTTTACTTACATATGTAATAAAAATGAGATAATAAGTTAGTCATTAAATGGGGAAAGTTGTGTGGGTAGTCGACGGTCTATATACAGACGATCACTCAAGGCTTACCTGCGACACTATATGCAAAATATCGCCACGTTGAAATGCCAGTCCTGCCTCCTTGCATGGTATATAAGGATCTGTGTCTGGATTGTAGTCAAAGTGCGCACGTACACGCACCTTAGACTCGCGCTGACCACCCTTGCCATCCGATGGCACCAATTTAAAAGTAATCGTGCCTTCGGAGTTTTGCTATGATTTGGTAAGGTAAAAAAAAAATTAATTCACTTTCTGTAGACAAAATAATAATTTTCGTCATTTAGCGCACCAAAATACTCAGCACATCTCCTGGTGTTTTGCCCTCCACATTAATGCCATTTACCTCGATTACCTCATCGCCCACGTGTATCAGTCCTGAACGATCGGCAGCACCGCCATGCATGATGCGGGCAATAATTATTTTGCCAGTTTCTTCGTCCGTTTTGATTGTGGCGCCCTAAAATTTAATTTGGTGATAAATACAGTAGGAAAATGTATGTAGTTATTAGTAGTTGAAACTTTGCATTTTATAAATTAGAATTTCCAAAACGAAATCTAACTATGCACTGTGGTAAGAAAACAGTGAAGTTGTGTAAATTTTCAAACTAAGATACACAAATAACGACATCGAAAGGTTTTTTGTTTTTGTGTCTGTTTTTGTTCTTGGAAAATTGGTATTATTGTGTATAAAAAATTATTGTGAACAGAGGGTTGTCTTAGCATTTCAGCATAAATTTTAACTTGAAAAATAACAAACTTTTGTTCTCAAATATTTGCAACGCATAAGTAAATATGCATAACACAATAGGGGTACTCACGACACCCCGAGTAAGAGAGTAAAAGAGTAAAGTGTAAAGAAAAATTACTTTCCAACAACAAAATACCTTGATTAAAAATTTAAATTTTTACTCATCCTTAACCTATAAGGGTCATAGGTTAAGATTG
>JAPVRG010096777.1:0-11499 GCA_029783565.1 Rhagoletis cerasi | reverse complement strand
TCGAGCTTTTTAATCTGAATTTTTAGAAGGTTTTTGTGTATGCAGTTTTATAGCCCACAAAATTTTAGTCTGATGAAGTGCAAGTTTCAAGTGGCTACAAAATTGCTTCATTTTCAATAACTTTTTTTCTTACGACATATTATGGCACATTTTTCCATTTACGAATTTCTTATGAAATAAAATGCGCAAGACCACTCGCAAGAAATAAGCAAATATTTTTATAAATTGCACTTGTTATATAAAAAAAAACCCGCAAATGCCGTCAGCAAAAAAATATTAAAAATCAATGCGATTCTTAGCCGCTTGAGACTTACAGTTGATAGGACACAAATTGTATGTGCTATAAAAGTGCATAAAAAAATATTTTATAAAGATTCAGATTCAAAAGTTCCTAATTTGGTGATTTTTTTCAAAATTTTTTATAAAATTTGAAGCTTTGATTTATATGGTTTTGGTCAAGGCATTAACGCCATTTTTATGAAAAAAAATAACAAACAAATTTAAACTGGAAAAAATGGTGAATATTAAAATCAAATCAACTCGAGAACACTAGTTTGAGTCACTGTATATATGTAAGTATATAACCAACGTGTTTTGTTATGCATCGATTTTTATGTGTAGGTAGCTCTTCACACTTGCTTATAAAACATATTTGCGTTTGTACATACATACATATATACGCATGCAAATATATGCATGCACTTATATATGTATGTATGTGTTGCGCTTTATGCATTGCGGCATATTTTTCTGTAAGTTATCTTAGAAATTTTGCAAAGTTCTTTACTTAATCGCAACATTTGGCACTGCAACCAGTGTCAGTAAAGCTTCTGCCGCTACTTCCCTTGATTGTTGATGTTGCGAACGCTGACGAAGTTATGCAGATTTTCTTAGCACAACTTTCTTGATTCGCGCCAAATATTTAGCAGCAAGTTAGTAAGAATATTTTCTTTTTCACATTATTTTTTTTTTTTTATTACGTTTTTGTATATTTATAAAACATAAGGAGAAATTACATATTTTATGAAATTTTGGCATGAACATATTTTTAGTTATTCCATAAAATGCTCAGTGCCTTTATTTTTGTATTTTGATACTCTAAAAACCCATATTCAAAAGAATAGCCTCCAAAATGTCTCTGAAGAGCATTGAAAGATGATTCTAGAATAACGCTTTAAACAACTTATTTCTACATACATCAGTTGCTAGTAAAGGTTACTAAACCTAGCGAGCGAATTCACAAATTTCACAGGGCTGCAGCGACCTGTAGGAACTTTTTAGTCGAAAATCGAAATCGACACAGCGAAAGTGTTCTGAGAGTTTCTAAGTTTTGGCATCAGTGCAAACTTCTATCTGCTTTATAACTAACTCCATGTTAGCATGTGTATGTATACAAAGCAGCAAATACATATGTATGTACATGTCAAAGTTTACTGCCAAACTTTTTAATTAAAATCTGCAATTTAAGTAATGGGTTTGTGAGTTGGCTAAATCGTTGATTGTTTTTTTTTTTGTTTCTTAACTTGCAGATTAGTGCGCCTCCTATGTATTAGGTGGAATTTTGCAACTATACAACCTACCTATATATGTATGTAGGTACAACTTATAGAAAGTCTTGTTCGTTTTATTTTTAGTTGTTGTTTGCATTAGCATAGTTAGTAAATAGTAGTGCATATTAGCAATGCCAAATGCAGTCTGCGGTGCATATGTTATACATCCGAGGGCATACACATGCACTCACACACAGCCATATACATATGTATTAACATATGATCCCACAGTTCAAAGTTGCCAACTTAGATATGTATGCATTAGAGATGGACGCGGGACATAATATTCAATTCCGATCCCGCTCATGGCGATATTAAATTTTTACTTCCAAAATACGCTCATCTAGACGTTTTTCTAATTTTTACCGCGGCACAGTAGGAAATTTTCACTAATTTTATTGGAAGAGCTCATTTTTTACTGAAATGAATATTTTTTTTTGTAAAATACTTAAAACAAATTTTGGAAAATATTGCCTAGGCCCGAATTATATTAAATAATCTTGATTTTTATATTAACAAAAAAAAAGAGAAACCATCAAACTTAAAGTAATATTTTGCTTCGTTACAAATCTAAGATTTTAATGGCGGTAAGAACGTTTTTGAGGTCTTTGAATTCGATTCCGATGATAGAATCGTGCAAATCAAAATATGGCAAATGCTATTCAAGACTCGCAGCATTGACATTTTTGTGGGTAAGGTGTGAATCGGCCAACACTATCAGAATCGAGTTCATAAAACGTTTTACCACCTTTAAAATCTTAAATTTGTCACCAAAAAAATATTACTTTTAGATTGATGGTTTCTTTTTCTCTAACTTTCCGACTTACGCCATAGACATGCTGATAAAAAAACTTTGGGGCCAAGACAACCTCTTTTTAAAATTCGTTCCAAGTATTTTCCAAAAAAAATTTATACATTTTTTAACAAAATTAGTCGAAAATTTCCCGCTGTGCGCGGGTGCCGATGTCTATCACTAAGTAAAATTCACAAGGCTGCAAAATATATATATGTATATATGTATACAAGCAGGTATTTTTCTCGTATATTCTACTTTCGTCATATGAAAAGATCTGGCATCTGGTTATTCTGTTTTGAAATTATCCTGCGATATCCTGCGCCCATCTCTAGTGTGTCTGTCTATATGTAAATATTTGTGTTTGTGCGTTGGCGTAACTAAAGTTTTTGATTTTTTTTTAGTTTAAATGCAAATCCTCATCAAATATTACAAAATTGTACAGCACTAAACCGGACCTGTGTATTTTGGCGTATTAGCTGCTGTAGACAAGCTGGTCTCGACTGCGCTTCGCTATGGTCGTTTTTGTGTGGTATGTGTGTTTGATTTTTGGATTTGGAGTTGTTTGTGCATTCATATATTGTTTATTTACATTTTACTAGATACTGTTTACCTAGTTGGTTGCTATTTGACACACTCAGTTTATGTATTTTTAATTTTTTAACTTTGATTTTTTTTTTTAATCTTCTGCGCGTAACTTCTAAAGTTGAATATGCATGAGTTTTAATTGCTGATGCTAGTAGCCATTTGGAAGTTAAGCTTTTAGCAAAGGCAGTAGAAATAAATGGCAAGCTTGAAACAAAATTAAAAAAAGAATTCTGCAAAAGTGTTTGTTCATTAGCAGCTTTTAACGCCCGAAAAGTGTGTATGTGAAAAAAATCATTCCTGATGTGAATAGGTCAAAATTTCATTAAGCTGCCATATAAACTATTTCTTTCTCTTCCGTTTCGTCAAATATTAAGTTGGGTAAAAGCAAATTTTGATTGAAAAATTTCTCCTTTCTCTTGTGCATAATTGAGCAATGAATCCCATTCAAAAAGTCATCAAACGAAAAAAGGCGATACAAATTGGATAGTTTGGGTGTTCACACCAGCCTAGTTATCAGGTTATCTGATTATTTGGTTATATTTTTTACTCAGTTTACTAAAACCAAATACACTGGAGAATAATTTTTAACCAGATAACCTGATAACCAGGCAGGTGCGAACTCCCAAATAATTTTTTTAAATTATGTGCAGCTCAAACTATAGGAAAGTGGGTAGTGCGCTCGGTACATTTTATATAGCCACTCAAAAAGTTGTTCATTCAACACCGTATATTACCCTTTTCTCATTCTCTTCCATTGATTTGTAATCACTGAGCACAAGTAGTTTGCAACTTTGATTGATCATCAGTTCCTGGCTAACCTCCTTGTGTGTTGTTCCTTTTCGTTAGCATTTGCCATTTTTGATTTTGGTTCTCACAAACGATTGGCTACAGATTCCCCGCAATGGCAATTTGTATCATCCGCATCTGTAATCTAATTGAAATCCCTTACATTTGTAGCAAGCGTCGACATACATGCGACTTGCAAGGCTTAGTAGCGAAATGCATTCGCATACTATGTATGTCCTTTTGTTGGTTTGCTTTTCATACAATCATGGATTTATCCATATATACATACATACATAAAGTAGTACAGTGACTCAAACAAGTGTTCATATGTTGATTTTTTTTATAAAAGTTTAACCAAAACCATATAAATCAAAGTCACAAACCTTATACACAATTTAGGAAACTTCAACAAATTTTCATAAAAAATTTGAATTTTTTTCTTCTAAATTTTTAGCCAACTTTTCGGTATGTATGTAGTTTTATAGCCCATAAAAGTTTAGTACAATAGAGTGCAAGTTTCAGACCGAGTAAAACCGAGTTGATTTTAAAATTTCTTTTTGACGGATTTTGCACTTCTTTCGGCTTACTCATGAATTTCTTGTGCCCAGGAAAATAAAAATTATCAAACATCAACGCGATTTTTTAACCGCCTTAAACTTCCACTTTATTATACTAAATTATATGCGCTATAAAATGCAGATTAAAAAGTTCAAAATTTTGTATAAAGTTTAAAATTTAGATTTTTGTTTTTACAAAAAAACATTTTACTTACATTGTGAATATTTAAAGAAAAAATCAACATGTGAACATTTGCTGTAGTCACTGTATGCACATATGTATCTGCGAGCATGTACTTATGAACATATATATGTATGAAGGGGTACGTCGAATAAATATCTGGGCTAAGCAGTCGCTATTCCGTCAAGAAGCGTTTCGTTACATTTGCTTGCTTATGTCGACGTGTTTTTATGGGTACACTCCTCTTTCATTCCCTCTTCAGCTTTGTTTAGTGCGTTGATTGCAAATTCATGTTATTGGATAGAAGTGATGGGATTGCTTTGTAGCCGCATGTTGCCGCATACAAGTCTTAAGCTTATTTTCGAAAAGCCTGCAAAATGTTTTCCTCGTAAACGATTACTTCGAAATCGAATGTTCATTGCGGGAGTGGCGCAGCACAAAGCAAGTACATAACTGTGGGCTTTTGACAAAATAACTTCAGTGCTTTCTCTAGGTTTAGAGCAAAATATAAGAAACTTCCATTTAGAAATTTTACATTTTTATTTAACTTTCATTAACATACTTAGCATCTTAGGCTTCACCTATTAATGAATAGAAATAAAAATCATATGAAAACTCGATGAATTACTGCTTTGAAGAAGAAATGCCCTTACTCGAGAAAAGTTGTTTTGTCAAATGTGTACAGCTATATATATATATATGGCGTATTCTTTCCGTACGTTAAAACAAGCTTTCCAATGCCAAGTAGCAAAATGACCGTGAGGGTAAATTTCAAGGTTACATATCTCGATGTCAACATGTCGATGTCAACATGATTTTTAACTCATAGCCCCTCCTTCTTTATTTATATATGTGGGGCTCTTTTAATGCCCAAGGTCATAGGAAAGTCAATCATCTTTTTTTGCAATATTTTCAGAAAGAATACCCTATTTGTATATATGTTTGATAGCAGAATTCAAAATGTGTGTTTCTCAAAATTTAGCCCACATCTAAACCTTTCGATATTTTATGAACAAGAGCTTTGAATAATACTAATAGAGGAAATAGAATTAACTACATAACAGCTTATTTCCTTTTTTTCAAATCGATGTATTTGTTCATTTCTTATTTAGCTTAAAACGATGTTTACTTATTTTTTCGTTATTGAAGTTATTTTTAACTAAATACTGATTTTCTCTCGAATTTTAATTCTCTTGCTATTTCAGCGGCACTCAAAAAGTTATCCATTGCCAGAACATAAATCAGCTGACCGAATTGCAGCCATTACAACTGAAAGTGGCTTTTAAATCGTAAACTGTCTTCCCCATTGTCCGCACAATCTCTGAAAATAAAAACAACGCTCCGAAAACAAATGCGAGCAACACTTATCCGCCTGGTAGGTCACTACTTCTCTTGCGCTGCTATTTTTGACATTTTACTACTTTTGCTTAGAAAAGGATAGATATAAGAACTGTGAAACAATATCAGCTTGACCAACATTACTAAGCGCACGCAGTGACTTGCAAATGCTCACCCAACAAGCCGTAATGTGAGATTTATTAATTCTGAGGTACTAGTGCAACGGCATTTTGCTTTGTTTGTCAGCGTTTATATGCACAAGGGGTATTCTCGAAGTCTTGCAAAGCCCTTCTTGCACCGTGCATGGATTGCACGATAAAAATCGGTTTTCCTATGGAAAGCTCTCAGACTTCTGAAATTAGACATTTAAAATTTGTAAAGCTAAAGATTCATCCATATTCTTTTTAGCAGAGCTTTCGTTTTTTAGATTATTTTTAGCAAAACTAAGCATGGCAATCGCTCACTGGGTTTGAATAACCTACAAATTCACATACACGAATCACGCGTACAGACAAGTGTTTCGCACAAGAGGAAAAACCGAAAATCGTCTCTTAACTCGAACAAACTACACCTGAAGTAGCACTTTTACTTCAGATAACAGTGCGTGAAAATGCTGCATATTTTTGGGTGCCACTCACACATACACACATACACAGGCGTACCGTTCTGGTTTGCCACTTTGCCATTTTCCCATTTTATTGTTATTGTTGTGACAGCGCCGCTGTCGCTGGCGGGCCATGTGTCCAATGGTCAGTACTTTACACCGAACCAGATATCGTTGTGAAGTGGCATATGCAAGGCGATCGCTGCGAAAACAAAAGCGACCACAAAAACAAAAACAACAAGAACAGGAAACACAAAAAATGGAATAGCAACAATAATAAAGCGAAAATACGTTAGCTTGGCATAAGCGGCGAGCGGAAATGTGAGAAGCGCAAAATGTTTGGCCTTATCGCAGTCACCTTATATTTGACTCTTTTATTTTTGCTGCTTTGTTCTCGGCCATCCAAATGCTTTGCTTGTATCTATGCAAAAAGGATGACGGTATTTGTTTTCAGGTGTGTGTTAGTTTTTGCATGTGTGCGTTTTCTTCTTTGGCATGCCCATTATTTTTCGAATGCTTGTTGTTCACCTATTGTTCTAACGATTTATTTTTCCTATTCATTTGTGCTCGAAATATGAAGGTGGCCACAGCACCTATTCCAATTATACACTTCCTCTCCTTACTTCGTCTGCCATTGTTACGTTACAAACATATCTGCCATTTTGGGTGTTCATTTGTTGATTTTGTTTTGCAAACAGAAGTACCACAGATTTTGCATTACCTTTGTTCCAATAAATCTTCTGTTTTGTGCTTTTGTTGCCATTTTTTTGTGCTTCTGTCGGTTTGCGTTTTTAATCTTTTGCACCTCAAGAGAGCTTTTATCTATACATCCATTTTTATTATTTTTGCAAATGAAGAGCCGGAATATTCAGTTTCCACATGTTTTTGGCTTGAGTTCGGGAAAATGCTCATGTTTTAATGGTGAAAATTTCTAAGTAGAGTTTCACTAATATTTAGCAGCATAAAATTGAAAGTATTCTACAATAATGTTGACGTCAAACCCATGTATGTATGTGCGTAAATATCTTTGTATTAAACCAGATAACTCACACAACAACTTGGTTAAGTAATTATTTCTATGTACCTCTTTTAAAATTCAAAGATCATCGTGGAAAATACACTGCTTTTCAGTTTTCCACAAATTAAGGGGAAATAAACATTGCTTTGTTATTAAAGAGGCAACGTTTTAAGTACATTTTAAATAACTTCTGCAGAAATGTCTAAGCTGATACCTTTGCACAATTAATTTAGATTTTATTAGATTTTAACAGCTCATTCACCTGTTGCTTCAATATCAAAGTATACTATGTATGTATGTATGTATACGAGACACTAAAGAACGCTATAATCCTAATAACTCATAAAGAACGTATTATTCTTGTCAACGTCATAATACTGTGCTCTCCATGGCAAGACTGACAGACTGTTGGACTGAAAGAATATAAATGCAACAGAAGTTGATGCTACTATCAGCACAACACTATCCTCTGTCTACTGCAATTAAATGCAATGTTGTCTTTACCAAAGCGAAAGCGTCTACCGTGACGCGAGCCGTATCAGTGGCGATGTCGACACGCTTCTAAGCAACGGAAATGTGCGAGACTTTCGCGTAATTCATTGGATTAGCAAAATTAAATTTCGTTGTCAGCGGCATTGACAGCGACTCAAAAGCACCAGCAACTATGCTACTGTGCCGGAATGAGGAGAGTGAGTCAGGAAAAGGGGGAAAGATTAGCGATGTTAGAGTATGAACATAATTGAAGTTAATTGAATTTCATTATTAATGCATCACCAAGGAATACATATTTGAAAAGGAATTTAATATGGATGGCAGAAAGGAAATAAAAAACAAAAATTATTTAAATGAGTTGATTTGAATAAAAGTGCATAGATGTTATTAAACAAAGTAAGTAAAATGCTCCTAAAACACATCAGTATACTTATATCGAATGACTCAAAAAGACGTCGTATCCTCATTAATGTCCTCTGATTTATAACATATTTTGCCGAAAATTAAAACTCAAAAACCCATAGCGAAAATTGCCAGCAGAGAACGAAAAAAGGAGGCAAAAATATAGTAAATGTTTTTTTTAACCACATTTATTACCAGGCATGCAAACGAAGCTGTCTGATTTCCGGCTTTAGTCGTCCTGACCGGCACTCCAATAGCCACTTAGGGTTGGTGGACTCCAACTACCCGATCGCCCGGCGCAACCGATATAAATCATTAAAACTTAATGCATCCCAAAGGGCTAATAAAACATGACCGCAAATTATTTCATGCTATCTGGAAGCAAGCGTGCGCCACATACTTGTGCCAACATGTGGGTTGGTGTTCTGCACGCGCCGACGAGTAGCGCTTTTAAATGGATTGGGAGTGTTAATGGGGCAGAAATTGGCACTCGAGGATGCATGGATATTTTGCGGTAGCATTTTTTGTTGCGCAACTTCTTTTTTGCTGAGCATCAATAAAATTTTTAAAATTTAAAAGAAGACTGTTGCATGGAAGCAAAGGCAGTTGGGAACAAAGATTTTCAAAATCTGCTTACCTAACTTTTATTTATGTGTGTATGTACACTGAGGTAACGCGCATATTATTGTTCTTTAAAACACTCTTTCTCAATTTAATTGCCTTAAATTTATTAAGTAACCCCAATGCAGATGTTCGCGTTCTTTCAATGTACTTCTACAAGCATTTTTGATTAGATCACACACATGTGTACATACATACATGCATACATATGCACCTCCACACATGCACGGTTGGCTGCTTATTTCGTGCGCGCGAAATGATATCATTTGATATGCTGGGTGTAAATTCGCGAATATTCAATTTACAATTTCCAAAATTGGAGCGCTTCCCCAAGCAGTGTGCTCGCATTTTGCATGTATAATTGCATGCACCACGTTTGCTTTCTAGATTAAAAGGCTAAAATTAAAATTGCATGCATTAATCTGGCCGGTTGCAAATGCAGCCATTGCTCTAATGAATAGCCAAAATATGAGAAAAACGGAAACCGCAGCAATTGAACCGGTCTCCTACGGATCACCGCTTACATACTTTTACAATGAACGAAAGCGTACCCAACTTTGTATTTGTTGATGTGCTATATCTAACGTACATATGTATGTATGTACTGCAGGAGGAAAAAGCAATTACAGAAGCTCTTCTCTGGGATATAGTGGGCCTTACGGGCCCAATTGCAAGGCCTTGCGCTTCCGCTTTCGGGAGAACAGTTAATGGAAGGAGTTAGTTTTTATGCTCAACTTTTCTCATTTGAATACGATTCTGGTCTTCTCTTTAAAGTATGTTCAGACAGGCCGGTAATCGAGCAATTAGCGAAGCTTTATCGATTAAGGCACTAATTGAGCTCGATTTACGATATATAATTTCAGTTCTTAATTGCTCGATTAGTGTTTAATCGAGCGCTAATTGAATGAATATTTTCATGCAACTGTTCTTGCTGTGTTTAATTTTGATTTTGAGGTGTGTTTATTGAACAAATAACGATCAGATGTTTGTTCTGGTCCTATTTTACAGCTGATAGCCCGTCAGGGATGGAAATTAAATTCTCAACTTATACCTAATTTACGGAAATATTTTACCTAAAATAAAGATAAGATAAATAAGTACCTAAATAGTACATGTGTGTTTTTATATGCACATATTTTAAATATGTAGTAGGAGGACATCCCTCCCTTCGATACCATATCAAATTTAACAAATTTGGCTATAAAAACGAATCTTCCAGCAGCTCGAGACAAAATATTCTCTATCTGGCGCAATCAGCTACAGATACGTTACTTTTACCATCCTTTTGTATTATTTGTATGCCCCGTAACAAGGCAGAGAGTCTGTGGGACAAGTTGCCTACATCAGAAAATACGTTGAAATGCCAGTCAAAACAATAAATAATTTCGTTAAAGGTTTTTTGGCTACCTTCCAAATGAGCTTTAAATAATGCTTGTACCGAATGTACTTTAAAATTAAAGTAAGGTACGATTGTACCAACTTTTCCATCACTGTAGCACATCGCTAATGAAGCAGCTGATGTGTGTAAACATCCAAAAACGTTGCCTGAATTAAAAGAATAATTAAATTTTAGTCTCGACATATTTTCACAGATGCTTTTTCGTAATTAATAAAAAGGAAAACGAAAAACAAAACTTAAAAATTATTTGTTGCGTCTAACGGCATTGGAAACCGGTCCATCCTGAAAGCTAACAAATAGTAGCAAACATCTCTGCGCACTCAGCTACAGCCATATGCAAGTAAATATATTTTCAAATGTTCAATTTGAATCAAATTTCTTACAATCCTTCGAACAAACTTATTTTGATAAAGTTTTAGGAATTGTAGCTCATGTCAGTTTATTTGCTTGGCACATTACCTACTCACTTCTCGAGAAGCACTGGAAGCACTCTGTGTGTAGTAATATTGAGATGTGCATTAGACTGGTCCAGGAAATCCTTTTTTTCAATATTATTCAGTGCTCACTCAAATTTTTGTTCCTTTTGCTAAAAAATGAAAGTACATAACTTGATTGGAAAAATAAATTAAATTTAGAGGTCGCTCAAGTCCATTTTTATTTTGCTTAAAATTACTCGTCCTTCAATCCGTGCGCACGCGAAATTCCTCTGAAATTTTAAGTTTTGTAAGATCTTATAATATGCTTTCGAGGCTGCTGAATATACTAGGAGAGTTAATTTTTCGATCCGGCTCTTATTTTTTTAGATAATACTAGAGAACGACCGAACCTCGATTTTTAAGGCCGAACCGAACCGAACCGAACTCCGGCCAATTTCGGCCGAAGCCGAACCGGAGCCGAACCGAACATTTTCAAGGGCCCAGGTAATAAACAAGAAATGACTTTTTAAAAATGTAGTATTCTTATTGATAAAAAAGCAAAAAAGGTACATACTTAAGTTTCAATCACATAAATTTCAGCAAATAACATAAAATTATATAATTATTTTTGTAAAAAAACATAAAAAACTTGTTATGGCACGTGTACATATAGTAATAATTTAATACTTAATGTTCGGTTTAAGTTCGGCTTTTTTTCTGCCGAAGCCGAACCGAAACCGAACCGAACTTTTGT
>JAPVRG010096758.1:0-15163 GCA_029783565.1 Rhagoletis cerasi | reverse complement strand
GCACGCCACAAATCGGAGGAGAAGCTCGGCCAAACACTAACATATGTGTAAGCGCCAATCTATTATTAGACATAAGAGTATATGTCCCGTCCCTGCAGGAAATTGAACTACTTTAAAAGCAATTTAATAATAACTTTTTTATTTATAACTACATTATTGAAATTCTCCCTTTTTTTATAGAAACAACTGATTTTTTTAACATGGCGATGTCATATGAGCAAGTCATATGATTCTGTCCGACTCTGCATATGATTTGAACTATTTTAAAATGCATTTGGTTTAAAGAACTTAAAAATCTGTATTTTTCGTTTGAATACGCCTTCGCTCTGCACTTCACAGATGCCTTTTCATAGTTCGGAGACACAAAAAAAAAATTCTTATTGTAATTTTTTCATTTTGCCTCTGACGGCATTCAAACTTGGACTTTCTGGATGCCAATAAATACTAAAAAGTAGCATTTGTTTCAAAGTAATTTTTCAGTTAGTTGATTTTTTTTAAATCACTTTTTTCCGACAGGGTTAGTAAAAAGCTACATACATACATCCACAAAGCAGGGGGTGCCCCATTAAATATCTCTGTTAGAGCCATAAACGTCATTTCCCATTTCAAAATAAGGCACAGATAATAACGTCAGTTGCAAGCTGATACAAAGTGTTGGGTTTGAAAGCCAAAAACAAATAAATAAATAAAGGAAAAACAACCCTAAAAGCGCAGTGCAACATACCTAACGCTTTAGTGCTTTATATGCAACTCCACATTACAATAGTGCAATAACAATAAGCAACGCAGAAATTAAGACAATGGTTTGAAAATATAAAAAAGGACCAAAAGTAGTAAAAAGAGCATTCGTTTCAACCAAATGAATGTGCACTCACACAATTTACCTATTCTGCAGTCAGTGTGTAATTCGGTGTCTAGTTGCAGGCGCTTAACAACGCGACGCCCCAATGAAATGACAATGACCCCTTGCTCACACACGGGTACACTACTAGCTTAGGCAGCACATGTGTACATATTTCTGGTGGTGCACTCCATTACCCGAATAGTTTATGCCAAACTACTAGTTACCAACCTTATCGACAACCCTATTGTCACTTTTTCACCCTCCAGGCTATGCCGTTAATACAAATGACACCTGCGAGAGATATTTAGTAGTTACTATGTGTCAGCCACGACTCACTCGGCCACTAGTCCCAGGTGTTCAATTTTAAATCATAAATGGCCGACTGACAAAATTACTTCAGCACGCAAGGACATCCGTTCAGGACATTCATAGAACATTCAACATTGTTGTAGATATTCATTTGTATTTTTATTTTTGCGCTTATAGATAAATATGTGTGCACACAGCTAGAAATTTTTATACCAATTATCGCCTAATTTTTTGTTGTAAACACTCCTTAAATATTCAAGCGCGTGAAGTTTTCTGTTTGACGAGATATTGACCATTAGATAAGTTTTTTGGCCAACAGTAATAAGCATTTAGTAAAAAGCTTGGAAAGATATTAAAAAATAAATGAACATGAATACATATCCTTATTATTCTTCTTGTTTGGCGCTGTAAACGCCTAAGCGATTTTTGCCAAGTTCAATAAAGCGTGCCAAAGGCTTCTCCACCTGATCTTTCCATCGCATAGAAGGCCTTCCTCTTCCTCTGCTACCACAAGCGGATTTCTAGGGCTGGAGCATTGTTGTCCATTCGAATGACATAACCAAGACCGCAAAGCCGCTGTATTTTATTTCGCTGCACTATGTCTATGTAGGCCCGTACTCTTCCACAGAATTTTTCTCTCGAACATTCCAAGAGCTGCCTCTTCAGATCTTGTCACTGTCCATTCTTCGTTGGGCTTCTTCGCTGACATTATTATCGGTGTGAATGCTGGCTCCCACATAAGCGAAGTCGTGTGCTTTTCGAAATTATAACTGTCAACGGTGACGTGAGTGTCGAGCCGTATATGCGCTGACTGTTTGTCTGATGACAGGAGACTTCGTTCGTTCTGTCCCCATTTACCACCAGACCCACGCACTCTGATTCTCTATCTAATTTCGAGAAAGCAGAACAGACGTAGCCCTTGTTTTTATCGATGATACCGATGTCGTCGGCATACGCCAGCAATTCAGCTTTTATTATCATCTCCAATATCAACTTAAAGAAATCGCATGAAAGGGAGTCGCCCTGTCTGAAACCTCGTTTGGCATCAAACGGCTTCTTTCCAATTCTTATGGAGCTGGCAGTGTTGCTTAACGTCATTTCATACAGCCATACCAGTTGCGCAGGTATAAAGGCAACTTCACTTCGTACTGTTGAAAGCGGCTTTGAAATCAACATATAGATGGTGTGTGTCGATTATATTTACGCGAGTCTTTTCCAGTATTTAACGTATGCTGAATAGCCGATCTGATAAGATCCAATCAGTTCGTTGACGGCGGACTTTAGTTTTTCACAAAATATGCTCTATAAGACCTTGGAACCTATGCTTAGAAGGCTGATCCTGCGGTAGTTGGCGCGTACGGCGGCAACAATTTTCTATATTATTTTTATGACCTATTTAGTACGTGACAACGACGAAACAATTCTTATATTCGGCGTAAAGTTTTAGTTGTAGTTTAGTAGTTATATCAATTGGCATGCGATGAGTTTTGTCATTGACGTGGGAATAGGTCGGTTAAATTCCAGTCGTCGGGCATTCGTTCATCTTACCATATTCTGCAGAAGAGTTAATGCATGCACTTTATCAACTCCTCGCCACCGTACTTGAATAGCTCAGTTAGCAGGTCATCAGCTCCAGCAGATTTGTTTCTTTTTTTCCTTTCAGCCTCGAAATTGCCATTCTTACCTCGTCTTAGCCAGGCGCTGAGACATCGATTCCTTCGTTTTCGCCTCTGGGTCGGATTCATCTTTTCCACTGGTGTCAATGCTGTTACCATTCAGCAGAATGGAACAGTGTTTCCATTTTTCCTGTCGACCAACATCTCAAGCTCCTTGCACTCACGTATTTCGGTCTCTTCTTATTACGGCAAATACGACTCGCTTTCCTCTCATTATATCGATTATACATATGTATATAAGTAGCTCGCGTTGGGCCCGCCCGCAGCGTGGTCCTGTCGGTGATATCTTTTTTCTCTGCATCTATTCGATCACGAGATATTTTCTTGCATTGCGGGACGCACATTCTTTGCTGTACAGAGGCGTATGAGTATCTTGTCTGCAACAAGATAGTGGTCCGAGTCGATGTTTGGACCACGCAGTGTACGTGCATCCAAAACACTGGAAGCGTGCCTTCCGTTTATCACAACATGATCGATTGGATTACCTGTTTTTCTATATGGAGACAGCCACGTAGCTTAACGGATCTTCTTTTGCTGAAACCTAATGCTGCAGACTACATATTTCGAGTCCTGGCCAAATCAATCAGCCTTAGACAGTTATCGAACGTTTCATCGTGGGGGCGAAATTTTCACATGGTAGCCCACCTTGGCATTGAAATCGTATAGAAAAGGTCTTTCGTCGCCTCTTCCTTGTCTTCCGTCGGAGCGTGGACGCAACTGAACGTGACGTTGAAAAATATTTCATTGACGCGGACTGCGGTGAGAAACTCGTTCGCCGGAGTGAACGAGACTATTTGGCGTCTCGAAGCCGTTCTCGCACCACAAGTGCGACACCAAATTTGCGCTCTATTACATGGTGGCTGTAATAGACGTCGTTGGGCCGCAAATTCCCGTCCAGCGCATTTCTTGGATGGCGATATTCTTCAGCCCATCAACCCGCTGGGCAGGGGCAAGGTATTTTCATTCCCACACAGTCAGGTCTACGTAACCGGAACGACCCAGAATTTGTATACTGTTACAACAGCAACAGCAGCAACAACAGCAACAAGGCGACGACGACGACAAGAATAACAAAAACAACAACAACGATAAGAAGAAGAAGAAAAAGAAGAAGAAGAAGAAGAAGAAGAAGAAGAAGAAGAACCACAACAACAAAAACAATTGCAACAACAATAACAACAAAACTACAAATTACAACAACAACAACTGGCACCTTCTGCAAGCCCAGCGCACACTAAAGTCTGGGGGAATTTTTTAGTATCCATTTTTATAGCCAGCTGCTTTCTCCAAGACTAACACACGCTTGCAACCGCATATGCTGATGAACAGCAGTTGCCGATGTCAGTAAGCCCTTAAGACGAATAAGTCGTAATGGCTCCATAGAAGCACCCTATATTTTTGCCGTGACCCAAGGCTCCACACGTGTTGGTCGCCGCATTTCGCCCCATAGATCGGAAATATACAGTCTTAAACCATCTCATCCATTACCTACTAATTTTGGTCTCACTCTACCGAAACAAGATTTAAATTAGTATTTAATAGTTAAAATTTTTATTTTTGTAATTTGAAAAAAGTGTGAGCGTGTGTGTATTTGTGTGAATTAGTGATTTTATTTATACATTTTTTTTTGCATTTATGTATATTAAGTAAATATTTTATATTACATTATGCCATATAATATATTAATGGTTTGCTGCTTGCATTTCATATTTTTTTTTTTTTTGTAAATTTTTGTTTGCCACTTTTGCATTTACATACATATTTTATTCATAAATGCATAAATGCACACATGGGAAATGATAAATATTATTTTAATAAATAATTAAAAATTAATAGTTGTATACATTTTTTAGTTATTTTGTTGTTTTTAAGTTTTCTCGTTAAATAGTGATTTGTAAATTATTAGTAGTAAACAATTTGTGCATAAAAAAGCGCACATAACGTACATAAAGAGTACCAACACGACTCTGCGTTTAACCTTAATTTGCTTGTGTAATACATAGTTGTATATTTGTTGGTGTTTGATTTGAACGTTTTTTTAATTTTTTTTATAATTAATAATTACAAAAATAATTATTATGTGCTTTTCGTTTGCTTGCAATTACGATAGTATATACAGTAGTTGTGCAATGAATTGCGAACGACGCAGATGATTTCAAATTGATAACCTAAAAATAGGGTATTCTGGCAGGTTCTACAATTCACTTCCGAGTAAATTTCAAACGCTGCCAAATTTAATTCAAAGCGGATTTGATTGAAATTCACTCGGAAGTGAATTGCAGAACTTGCCAGATTATGTATATATTTTTAAATTTTTCTTTAATAAAATATAAAATAAGTTCACCTAGGGAGGGATAAATGACATTCGGCAGTCAAATCACACTGTGAAATAGCATCTAGAAGTGTTGTCAAAAAAGGGTGAATTCTGTGAAAGATCAGTGTCATCTTTTTTAAGCACATCATTCACATTTATTTATTTTTCAAGTCTTTAAAAACTTATTTTCTTAGTACTCATAATTCAATGCACAACTACTGTAGGTCATAGTCATTTATACCAAAACGAGTTTCATTAAATTTCTGCTGCAAGTACGTGGTACTTTATGTTGTGTTAATTGTAAATATAAAATTTTAAAACAATTTTGTTTTGTATTATTTCTTTACAACTAACTTGCGATTGTTTCAAGCATTGACAAAAATTATAAACATTTTTTTTTCTATGTTGTAGTTTTTACGCTTTATCTTTATAATTTTTCTTGCTTAAATTTATTATAATTTCTGCTTAAATTATTTGCTGATAATACTTAATGTTTAGAGTAAATTTTTATCTAATACTATAGCCAGTATAAAGCGCTTGGCAAAAAACGCTCTCGTTATTTAATTTCGCTGCATACTGCTTCAAGTAATTTCGCTTGGCTTATACCAGGTTAGGCGAAAAATGCATAATTTCGATTTTTTATATATGTATGTGTGTAATTTTTATTTAATTTTTTTTTTTTTTAGAAGAACTAATGTTTCATTTATTTATTTTTTTTTTTTTGAGTGTTTTCTTTTTGTTTAATTTTTTTTAATTGAAATTTTAAAGAAATTAAAAATAAAAAGGCGAAATGTAGTATGATTTTAGGTGGAGCTTATGCTAATAGCAAAGTAGGTATTGAAGATTTTTTAATCAATTTCTATACTAAAAATTAAATAAAAGATAAATAAAATATTACTTCGATTAACTAAAAGGGACGTATTTCTCTTCGTGTAAACAATGAAAAACTGTCGCAACACAATGTATATATATAGTACAAAAATGAAAAGTGTTTTAGTTTCGCAAAAGCTATAACGGGTGATCTCTGAGCTGCAAATTTGTGTGATGGCATACATACATATATGTACATATGTATAGCATGAAACCACCATCACTTGGAAACAGCTGGACCAGTTCGGTGCATTATGTTGTTGTTGTTTTATGAAACACCTCTTATGACATTGTCCGGCACTTAGAAGAAGGAGATTACGCAGCATTGGGAAAATTTTTAAGAGTCAGCGAGGTTTGTATCCGAGTGAACTTTTCATCAGCGAAAGAGGCTACATATGGTATTACAATGGTTCTATTCTTGGCCTTAGTATATGCACGTATGTAAGGAAAGTTCTGCGCTCAACTCATTTCTACCTAACGCAAGACTTTTTACTACTTATACATTGTCGAAGGTAAAAATACTTTTAAAGGATCGCGATACACGCTGGGTATTTGCTTGTTAAAAAAAAATCCAAAATAGGAACAACAAAAATAATAAAGAAATTAACCAAATTCCAAAAAGGAAAATTTTGTATTAAAAAAATTTGTATAATAGTAAAAAAAAGAAGAATAAGAAAGTCAGTACAACTAATTCATACTAAAACTTTTCTGTTTCCTATGTGACAGCAATTTACATGTCTCAAAACTTTACATTTCAAGATGACAGAAAATTTGTCTGGTTCAAATGAACTCATTAAATGCAATTTCTAAGTGTTTTGCTTTTCTACAACGAAATCAATGTTAGAACTGGCCAACTTTTGCTTTCTTACTTTACAAAAATTCAATCAGTTGAACTTTATTTATATTTCAGCATAAAATTTAACGCTTTTTAAATTTGAAAAAGAAAAACAAATTCTCTTACGCTGCACAGTTCACATAGTAAACATTTGTTGCGACATTTGGACATAATAATTTCATAGTAATATTTGCAAAAGAAAAAACCAAAAACTGCATATTTGTAAATTTCATTATGTGCCTAAATGTATTTAATGATATTGCCTTTAAACATAATAAATGTATAACACGCATACAAACTATACATACAGGTCTAAGATTAGTAAAAGTTGTTGTAACTTAAAAAATAATAGAAAAACATTATAATAATAATAATAATATTTATAGAATATAACAGAGAGAGAACATATTTAAGCTGCAATAAAAATACTTTTGAGTGTGTGTTTTTACTTTAGTTTGTGGAACTTAAATTTCAACAATAAAGTAGTATAGTGAAATGCAGACAAATGCGTCACATTCGACCGTAGCGATAAGATACATTTATACCATTAAATATATCACTTAATTTGTGACATAATTTCCAACATCGTTTCGCTATATGCTTTTTTCCAACTACAAACCACAGGGGAATGCAAAAGTTTTGCATACTCAAACAAAAGTCATTAACAAAAAAAGAAAAACAACACGAAATTCAACGCACCTCCAACACTTGCCTTTAAGCAAAGCACATACTAGCGAAAACAACGCATTATTTGAAACGTCGCAGCGGCAACGTTGGACTCTCTGGTGGTGTGCTGTTCATTTGCAAAGCGCTCTTTTTTGTCACATTCACACTTTTGAAGGGCGCGCCCAATTTGCGTGCACCGCGCGGTGATGATGAGCTATTCGTGGCTGCCTCCATGGCAGACGTAGTGGTGGCTGAAGCAGAGGGCGCCAGCCCGGTGTGCATTAACTCTTTTGTGTTGGAATCAATGGAGGCCTGAACCCAACCTGTTGGCGAAAAAAAAATTTCCAAATTCACAAACAAGCATATTTTATTTATATCCGCTTTAAAAGTTTACTCAACACTCACCCTTAATAGACGAGCGATGGTGATCGATTAAAGCAGCTGCTAAAGGCGCCGCTGCGCCGGTATCACGCAGAGTGACATATGTGGACACAGGCATCGGATTGTAGATGCGATTTGCAAAGTCCTCAAATGTCGTGCTCTCCTTGTAGCGCGATGAAACACTTTCCAAAGAGCGATTGCGCTCCTCATAACTGCAAAGGCACAAAAAAAATTTCAATAAAACCGTTCACTCGCAAAAATGAATATACGAGTTACTCACTATTGCTGAAAGAGCGGCATAGCAGCGCGTTTGGCGCGACTCGCATTAATAGCAGTGGCGCGTATTAGCGTTGCCAAACATGCACCGGTTACAACACTTTCATTGGCTAGTGGTCCGAACCAAGGCACCTCTGGCTTGCGATTCACGGTCACTCGGAAGAGACCATTCTTTAGCGGATAGACCACAATCAGCACATCACAAAACTCTGTCGGCAAAATATCGCGTCGATAATCACGATAATGTTCGCTCCATACAATGTGCACTTCATCGTTGCCCAGATGGCGTGTCTTCAGCAAGAGGTTTTCAGGTGAATCGGAAGGCATGCGCGTAGCCACATGATAGATGACCTCCAGGAAGGGTGTGGCATAGTAGGGCGCAGTGGCGCCACAACCCTGGCGCGGCAAGCCGCCGAGAAAACCATTGTGCGTTTCCAAATCAATTTCCCAGCCAAGCGCAGAGACAAACATTTCATAAGTGCTGCTGCCGCTCGCATTGTTCAGTATGCTATTTTTGTCCTCCTGCCCGGAAGCAACATAGATTACTGCCATTTTGTGTGTCTCGCGACAGCGTTGTTGATCCACATTGCGCAGTTCGCGCAGTAGTTTTTCGGTGCGTTGCAGCAGGTGCGTGCGCGAACGCCTCTCCCAGCCTGCCATACCGAGGTGGGAGAATAGCAACCGACAATACTGGAAGGGAATTTCAGTGCGGCCTGTGAGGCTAGTTGTGTTATACGATTCGAAAGATGCATGTGAAGCATGTTCGGCTGAATGATTGGAACGTTGATCGTGATGTAACAGCGAGGCGTTGTTCGAGCCGTTTTGTAGCGCTTGTTGATTCAAATTTGAGATGTATTCCTGCTCGAGCGCGCGTTGATTGAGTATAATGGAAATGGTTTGCGCCTCCAAGCTGGTGCCCAGCGGACTGGGGCCTGGCGTGTTTAGCTGCGCTAGTGGATTTGTCAAGCATTCAGGACTGGTGTGGCCTATGTAGCCCAGCAACTGTAAAGAAAATAAGAAAAAAAATGTATTTGAAATACTACAGACGCATACTGATTAATACTCACATCGTCAAGCTGGTCGAGATCAGGCGCCAGATCCTTAGCTAGCGGTAGCTCGCCTGCAGGTCGGTGCCGCAAGGTGTGCCGCGGCGGCAAAACATCCAGCCCAATCATTGAGGATATCAGCGAATCCATCGGCTGTGACATGTTTCGATGTTGCGGCGTTGTATTGAAGCTGCGTTGCATGCTATCCGCGGAGCGCTCTCCACTTGCCAAACCACCGCCAATTACTGCCGAAGGAGCACCATCGCTTGTGGCGTTCTTTATGCTTTTACGCGGTTCGCTGTACAGTATTGACGCATCCCAACACGCTTTTCCGTTCAAATCACGCAACAACACACGCACTTGTTTCTCTGCCGTTATCAGACCGGCAGTTGCGCCACCACCGGGTAATTTCAGCGCGGGCAGCTCAATAAAACTGGCCACCAAGCCAGAGCTTAGCATAAATAGCTGCATATTTTGCGCATGCAATACCGAAGGTAACTCAACTGAGTCCCGGCGCGCTTCACCACCACTGCCGCCACCTCCAGCGCCAGCATTGGCATTCGACGCTACATCATCCTGCTCCTCCACCATCGAGCTCAATCTTGAGGCGCCAATGCCCATGGGAAAATGTCCCAAGTGCGTGACCAAATGCATTGCAATAGCCTTTGCGCACATCTTGATCGCGCTAATGCACGCCTGTATCGTCTCCGAAGTCTGATAGTTCGCCTCAGGAAGTTTGCCATCCGACAGCAGATCATCGCTGGAGATGTGCGTATCGAAGTCATCGTCAGCGGTCAGCTTGACGCGTTCATGCCTTGGCGCGCCCGAAGCAATTTGCATTAGTACGCGCAACACCAGCAGCACCAACGTGTCGCCGCGCTCGTTTAGCGGTGCTAGCATTAGCGACGCCGGGAAGGACATGCAATATTCACCGAGACAAAGCATTAGCGAGGTCAGAACAATCTTATCAGAGTCCTTTGGGTTTGTCACATTTTGTATTTCCAGTGCTTTGCATATCGCCGTGATAATAAGCTGCGGCATGCGCTCAATAGCCGCTAGCTCGCGGCCACGCTCAGCGCATAGTTTCAGGGCGTCAACCGCCACAATCGCGATGGTGCGATGTTTGAATTGCAAGGCTTGCAGCAACACCTGTAGAGCTTCTCGTATGCGCGGACTAAAATGTGGTGAGTCGCGCGGATGTACGCCAGGCGGATGTGGAACCGCTTGCTGAAAATATCCACGCGAGCGGCTATTCGATTGCAGTGGTTGTGAAAGCTTCAGCAGAATCCACTGGCCGAGCTGCGAGAGGGCTATACAACGTGCCTTGGCGGAAGGTTCGCGCCGCGTACAACGCAGCACAATGTTGAGAATGTGATCTTGCAAATCGGGACACTCCATCAGTTCGAATATCTGTGGTGACGGTTGCAGTACTGGGCGCGGTATGAGTGTTGAGGGGTAACAGAGCAGCGAGCCAAGCAAAGCGGCTACTTCGGCGCGCGGTGTGTTGCGATTCGCCTCAAGCGAGGTGAGTAGTATCGCCGATGCGTGCACGATGTCAAGTAGTAGCAGTGTGTGACCTGGTAGCAGAAGACTCAAGAAGCGCGGTCCCTCCAGATGTTTTAGTATCGCGTAAATCAAATCGCGGTCCTCACCTGTTAGCAGTTTGTGTATTGCGTGGTAGAAAATGGGTAAATGGTGCATGCCCGAAACAGCGCCATGCACGGCTAGCGAGCAAAGTAGTTGTAGCGCCAGGAGTTTGCCCTTTTTGAATGACTTGTCCAACTCTAGAGCGCCATAGCACCAAGGCGCCACTATGCCGATGGGCGGCACAAGTGTGGGCGGCGGCGGTGTGTTTTGATTGTCCGTGGAAATGCCTTGATTCTGCTTGATCTTTATCAAGTTCGTGGTCATATCGAGTAGGTGCTTAAAAACTTGTGCGTGGAGGTCAGCTTTCGGTATACGATTCACATCGCCGAGCGCGCCCAGCATGCGCTTCCACATTATAGCTGTTGAATCTGGCAGCCAGCCGGTGGCCGTACCGCCTAGTATTATCGAGCGGCGCTCCGAGCCCAGAAAACTGCCCGAACTTCCCTCTTCCAAGCTGCCGCTATCAACTGCCAGCACATCGATTTGCATTTGCGCGTCCTTAATAGAGCTGCCTTCAATGCCACTGCTTGCCGTTGGCGATGGGCTGCGCGAATCTGCGCCACTTTCGTTATCCTCCCCATCAAGTACGTCTTCATCGTCGTCGCCCTGTGTAGAGCTACGTTGACGACGCTTTCGGCCACGTTGGCGTCCACCAAAATTCGCTACCGAATCCAGCGACATTGCGCGGCGCATATCGTTGTGTTGCTGTGTTGTATGCGCATGTGTGCCGCCGCCAAAGCGACGCGCATTCAACGTCTCCGAGCTAAGCGACAATTCAGTCGTTGATTGTTGAGAGAGCATGGCGCTTAGCGAATGCTCAACATCCGTGGGAAGTGCTGGTGGCGCGGCACCTGCGACTTTCTGCGTATTACGTTGGCGTCGGCTGCGCATGCGCGAATTACGCGCAACAGAAGCCAAGCTACCCTCACTGTAGCTGCGACTCAGTAACGGCGTAAGCACAGCAGCAGCGTGTCCCGTGCGTAATGCGGCGCCACCATGCGAGTGTATGCCATGACTGCCGCTGCTCAAAGAATGCTGATGGGTATGCATTTGGCTACCGCCGCCCAGGTTCGATTGCTCATCCGAGCGACTGCTATTCGATTCGCGCTCACGCTCGGCAATCATATCGCGCTCGCGGCTCTCTTTCATGGTACTCACGGCAGAGCCACTTGATTGCTGCCAAACGCTGCCAATACGACGGCGTTTGCCTTTGCTCTCGGCCAGCCGATCCAACGGCAGATCCTGCAAATTCAGAGCATACACGTAACGCGAGAAGACGCGTGTCAGCGTTTGTATGGTTTTATCCCATTCGATGATCAGCTCGTCGCGATATGTAAGCGAAGCGAGCACTGCGAGGAATTTCTCCCATAACTGCACATTGACGGGCACATTGGTATGCGCGCGTATCCATGTAACAATAAGCGTTTGAAAAATAGCCTGGCCAAGTATACCGCCCAAGCTGGAACTCTTCGAGCCTGAAGGATTCTGATGTAGCACAATCGAAGTTACCTGCAGTAAGACCAGTAACAGCTGCTCCCAAGTTTTCGGCTCCATGCGCGTATTCATCACCATTGTGCGATAGACATTCAGCACTTTCTTGCACACCTCTGTCTGCTCGTGTAGCGGCGTTGAGCGGTAATCGCGCGACTTTGTCGGAAAGTAAATATTTAAATGACTTGTGTTCACAAGGAACACATTCGCTGCGTTTGTGACGAATATTTGAAGTACGTTTTGTAGGCCAGCGCGCACTGCTACATTCTCCTTGCTCATAGCGCCAACGTAGGAAGGTGTGCGTAAGCGTTGACTGCGCGGTGTGCTGCCGGCTGAGCTGTTATTTGGCAACACCGCGTTTCCGGTGCCGTTGTCGTCCGGTTCAAGCAGAAAGTGTGGCGGCGTGCTGCCAGTCATCCAGTCGCGGTACACCGCGATTGCTGTACGTATCGCATCAATTTGTGATTTCGTTGTAAAATTCAGCAAAAACGCTTGCCGATAGACCTCGTGCACAAAGTTTATATTTTCACGCGTTGCGTACAACACGTCGCGCACAATAAGACTCTGTTGATAGGCGCGCAAGCGAAGTCCTTCGTTGATGTGCATATTGTCGAGGCGATGATTCATCGTGCGCTCGTGCGTGAAATGTGAAATCCAATTAATCAGCACCACCACGCATGAGGACATTACCTCATCCTTCTTGTTAACCGAACGCATTGTGGGCAATTCGAGGCGCGGGTCGTACACGGACATGCTGAAATCGAAGTGGGGACAGAAGATTGGTAGGAAAACGTCCTTGAAACGTTGCAGTAAAAATGCAAATGCTTTATGCTCCTTCTGCGAACGATTGTCGCGCCAGCGCAGGCAAGCAACCGTCTGCAACATGCTATTGAGTAGAATCTCCAGGCCATCGCGCGGATCGGGTGGAGCTGACTTTTCATTCGACGAGGGTGGCAACAGTGCTACAATCTCAGAATTCTGCACTGGATGCGAGAAGGTGTCATGGAATACCGAAGTGGTGCCACCGTCAACTTTCATATTCGGGTGATTGAGGAAATCAGTCGCACTGAACTCGAGATCCGGACCGATAATGCCCTTCTGCGGTACAATCAAACCCGGTATTAGATCCGCGTACATGGAATGTACATAGGAAGGAGCATTTTCACCCAGCGCCTGGTACCACAATAGGAAATACCTAGGGTAAGAAGAAGAACATAAGACGCTTAGTAAAGTAATTTGTAAGAATAAGAGTTAAAAAAACATACCGCACGCCTTCGCGCCGCAACTTTGGCGAATTCCCCAAATGCAACAACTTTGCCATGATGCGACTGAGCGAGTGGCATTGCCAGCGTCGCGCCAACAGCTCCGGCAGCCAGGATAGTATTTTCTCCAGTAGCCATAATGAGCCATCCAATTCCTCGCGATGTGCTTTATGTACTAAATTGTAAAATGTACATAATTATTTTGTATTGATCAGCAAGCTAGAGGAAGAATAGCTTAGAAGTTAAAAAAAGTTATGCATTGTACAACAGGCAAGCAAAAACACATATTTTAGCACTTATGATGAGCTTTGTAACATTTGCTCAGTGAGTTGTGTACAGTGGCAGAAAAATTAGATAAAAAAAAATACTCTTAAATATATATGGCAGAGTATGAGATGTGAAATGGTTTGCTAAATCATATGAGATGAGAACTGTCAAGAAGAAGAAATTTAGTACATATGCATACATAATATGTACCATGCCGAAACAGAAAAGATTTGTGTTTTAATAAAAATTTTTAAACAAAATATCTGTCATATATAGGATATATGTATGTGTGTACACTAGGGTGGAGCGTAATTTTTTTTTTTTCAGTATGCAAGAGCGCTAAAACGCTGCATTGGACTTTAAAGTAAATGAAAAAAATAATAATAAAAATATTTGAATCCATCTTTAGCCCTCTACTGCTTTTTGAAAATTTTACAAAATCATTTAATAGTACTATTTATTCAACATCATAAATAAAGACTTACATATATATATGCATTTTTTCCATTATATCTTATAATGGCGTAAATTTAACAAAGTTTATTTAAAATAAGACAATGTACTAATAATCATGGAACAAAGGTAAAATAATACGTTGTCAAAAGCCCAAAAATAAATAAAAATCAGTAGTTTGTGGTACCCCCATATGCCGTAATATTAAACTTTCTTTTTAATTTTTTCTCATAGCGAAAACAAAATTGAGGCATACTTCTCATTGCTTTCTTGATTTGCATAAGTTTAAGTATAATTGCCGAACATGTACTGAGAACGGGGAGCTTAACTCTTTATTTAGGTCATCTAGAAAAGTCATCGATCGAAGCAAAGTTCGAAGAGCTAGGAAACGAGCGCGGGTTGAATTCCAAAATCAGCAGAATTTTTGTGAAATTAGTAGCGTCCACTTTGATGGTAGAAAGGCTAAGACACTTGTCTTTGAAAAGCGAGGGCAACGTTTGCGTAAAAGATTTACTACAGAGGAAGACATTTCTCTGATAACGGAACCAGGCTCACTCTATTTAAGCCATTTAGTTAAGTCGTCGAAAACTGGAAAAGGTATAGCAGACCCAATACGTTGCTTTTTTACTGAGAATGAACTGGATTTCAACAAATTGTTGGTTATTGGGTGCGACGGAACTACTACAAACACTGGCTATACAAGTTGAGTAATACGGTTAATGGAAATTAAATTAGATAGGCCGCTGCAATGGTTCATTTTTCAACTGCACGCGATTGAACTACCTCTTCGGCATTTGTTTAAAAAAATATATGGAGCAACACGCGG
>JAPVRG010096756.1:0-12135 GCA_029783565.1 Rhagoletis cerasi | reverse complement strand
AGTTTTATATCATTACTGCTGTTGCTTTACGAACGTAGTTGGTTAGTAAGTTGCGATAATTGACCATGATAATAAAGACATTGGGATAGCAAATTTGAAAGGAAATATAATTGAAATTTATATCGCTAAGCTAATTCCATACATATACTTAAGTGATTTTTGCCTAAATAATAATATTCGATATGAAAAGTTATCTTAGCTTGAATATTTAACTAGGGGCATTTCAAGTTAATATCTACATACATACGTATGTGTATGTGTGATGAAAGACATGCGTACATGTTTACATACATACATATTTACATATGACAGTCGTTGAAAACTGTTCAGAAATCTGCGAAGATCTTCACAGCACAGCAACAGTCGAAATTCTTCTTGCTGTTGCTCTGCTTTGCTTTCGTGCTGTGAAGGTCTTCACAGCACAGCAACAGTCGAATTGCATTCTTCTTCGTAGTACTGTCGCTTTACTGTCGCGCTGCTACTATCTTGGCAGCAAATCGACAGTCCAGCTTCGTTTTTTTGTTTTTACTCTCGCTTTGCTGTTGGCTTTGAAAATTCTTACAGCCACAGCAAAGTCGAAGCAAATGAAATAAAAAAATGAAAGAAATTTCAAACGCTGCATAAAAGCGTGTGCGTTAGAGCTTTCGAAAATCAATTTAATTGGAAGCGTTTGAAAAGAAGTTGACAATATCGAGATAATTAAGAAAAAAAAGGCGACAACGGAAATTTTTAACTGTTTTTTACACAAAATATTTTAACAAAAATTGTCCAGAATTAAAAAAAAATTATCTTACCAAATTAAATGTTTTTCTTCAAATTTTGGTAATAATTTACCAAAGTGGTAACTATGGACAAGTCCATAGATATGTACACTTATACCTACGTACATACATACATATTTGTATACATACGTATGTATGATAAGTACATAAATATCTCCATACATACTCCCATTTCACTTGCGACGGCAGCAAGCCAGCATTTACGGTGTTATTGCTTGGGGATGATGTGGCTTTGTTTTACGCGTCGCAAAGCATAATTACTTTACAAGTTCATTATAAACCGTCATAAATCTTTGAAAAAGACAACACACGCACACACTGCAGCTACAAGGACAACAAAAGCAGCACTAGTAGTAACAATTAAAAAGGGCAACAACAACTGTTTACAGCTAAATAAAAACCGCAAAAAACCCAATCGCCCATACAACATACGTACATATCTGTGCGCTGAAAAAGTGAGAGGTGACTCTTCACAGCATAGCTAAAGCAACCACGCACAAAATGCCGCGGGAAAAGAAGAGTTTTTGTGGCGAAGCTGCTGAAGTGAATAAGTTTTATGAAGGCGTGAGGAGAGATCCTTTGAATGCATTTTCCACCTGCCCATACAAATGATAACTAGTAGCGGCGCATACGTCTAAAAACAAACATATAAGAATATAGACATATACATATTGCTAGTATATACATAAATATATACTAATACATTTGTATTATTTTAAGCAAGTAAACTGCATTTCACGCGAGTTTTTGTATGGCTCCAAAACAATAGAAAGTTGCTTTGTTGCAAAAATGTTATTGATAGATTAGAAACAAAGTAACTTGAAATCAAACAACAACAAATAAATATACTTACTGGCCGGGCTGGCCTAAACCAATTAGGCGCGCCGGACGAATTATCCATTGCCGCCCTTTTATTTATATTTAACAATTAAAAATAATAGTTTATTTTGAATTCTGCACCCTTTTTTTATTTAAACAATACAAAAATGTATTAACAGTTAGTAATAATATGGTTCCGCAGCTATAAGGAAAACTACTAAAACCGTAATTTCCTTTCGATGTTCAAGTGATGGGACATACGGGGGTGCTATAAGGCAAACGGCGAGAAAGAAAAATTTGTTTTATCTCATTTTTTAATGGGAAATAATACAAAAATCTTACTTTTGCTTCATTTCCAACAAAGTCGGAAATACAACCAATCTTGATTTAATTACCATTGCTTATTTGTACCGATTTTGAAATATATGTTATAGCAATATTAATAGTACATTTACGGTTGGATGACGTAAGGCCCATGGCCATATTGTCAATTGACATAAGCTCTGTTTATGCAAAGATTATCCAGTAACTTTCCAGTAACTCTCCAGCAACTCGATTTATGAGAGTTCGCTCTCAGTGAGAAAAATATCCAAAAAACTACGTGAAGCAAAACCAGTAACCCTGTCAAGTTGAAATAGCGGCGAATCAGCTGCACTTGATAGAAGTAGGTTGTATAAGGAAATGGATAAGCAACAACAGCTTTCGGGGTGTACATAGCTCAGTGGTTAGCGCTGCTGGCTTTGTACATCGATGATGCGGGTTCGATCCCTGCTGAAGTCTAGAAAAATAAGTCTGATGAGGAGATGTGGTGATCTCCGAAATAGCAGCTATAACTTCTACCGCTTAGACGGTATTCCATTTTTCCTAAAAAATAAAATCGTGGTACAAAGCTCAAATAACACTGTTCAAAACCAGTAAAACTTGCAAGTTTTACGAACAGCTGATTGATTTCTTGATTATTCGCAGTAATTTCCTAATAAAAACTGTATTTCATATCTTATTATTTAAGTAGGCCTTAGCTGAAGGCCTTGGTAGATATAGCTCTTAAGTAAAATAATAATTTTTATTGTTGTATTTTACAAATATTAAATAAATAAATAGACCTGTTGTGTCAATTTCAACTATAAAATCTTCAAACAAATCCTTTATTAGTTTGAATTCCACCCAGCAGCATGCAACTGGCAAATTGGTGCAAGGTAAAATTTTTCCAGTAAAAATTTGCAACTTCCGCTCCAAGTGAACTGTCAATTTCCCCTACTTTGCAAGTTTTTTGGATGCATGAACACCAAAACATGCTAGTTTGTGACAATTGTTACAAATTATTTGCTGCATGAACAGACAATGGCAAACCTCCGAGTGTATTTCTGCCATGAAAAAGCTTCTCATAAAAATACAATCGCCGTTCGGAGTCGGCGAAAAACTGTAAGTTCCTCCCCTTTATGTGACAACATCAAGGCCCACGCCACAAATCGGAGGAGAAGCTCGGCCAAAAACTAACATTTGTGTAAGCGCCAATCTATTATATTATAATTAATATAGTTGAAAAATTAAAGCTACCAAATCCAAAGTTTCAACAAGAAATTAATATGTACATTTCTGAACAAGTTAAACGGACAAATATGTCTGATAACGAGAAAATAAATGTATGGGCATCACTAGCGCACACAAAGGGTGGGTTTTGGGGTTCGAATCCCCGCTTCCCCCCCAAATCTTGGCTACGAATCAGCTAAAAATTGTTAAAATTATTTTCATTAAATAAGTAATTTTTAAGCAAAAAGCACAACCGACTTCAATTCTCATATAAAAATTTAGGAGTACCGTTAATTTCTTAAAAAGTTTTGAATTCTTTTTTAATTTTATGTAAATAAAGTGCGATTGATGAAACTTTAAAAATTGTATCTATTTATTTATTACAGACTGTACATAAAACTTGCATAAATGTATTTTAAAGAGCGTATTATCTGAAGCGAATTTTCAGCATTTTCTGCTGATATATATTGCGAAGTATAAAACACAAGAAGTTGGCCAAACATTTTGATATAGCTTAGGTGGCTTCATTCATTGGGGAGAAAGAACATACAAACATATTTCATGGATCCAGTAAGCTCCATTCAGCAGCGGTTATTCTAGGAATAGATTCTTAATCCCTCTACGAATTGAAAATGGCTGCGAGTCTAGTTTCGCAGCGCTGCGTTTATATGAAAACACCAATTACAGGTTAACAGTTCTATAAGTAAGAGCAAAAACTGAGTTACTGTGCTATTGGGTCACACCGTCGCCTACAAGCGACAAAAAGTTATAACACTGAATAGAGTTTTCCAAATTATGTAAGTGGTTAAGAGAAGCCACCCGGACGCGCCCTTTACATTCCGGCTCGGCGGCCCGGGCAACCGTACGGGTCACCCCACCTTAAAGCCGGCGCTGCTTATGGGTATAACCAAAGCACTCACTCAACAAAGGAAAGCGTTTTCTTAAACACCAATCGGCAGAAATTGAAGTTTTTATAAATATGTGCCTCAAGTTCTTTCTTCTAATTATGTACGTATTTTAGTTTGCAGAAGCCCGGATTAGTAAAACTGTTTGGTTTGTAAAGCATCTTTTGATTAGCCAACGTTATTTTCCTGGCACCGCGCACCTTCAACAATGCAACTCCCACCATAAATCTTGTGGAGCTGCATAGCGTTTTTTGAGTTTTACTTCATTCATTATTTCGATACTCTAGTTGCAGCTCTTCTACAGCAAATGTTTCAAGTAAGCTTGGTGCTGCGAAAAATTGCAATCAATTCTACAAAACTCGAAAGGTTTACTTGAGCAGCATCCAATCGCTACAATGCCTGCCACTAAACGCGTTCCGAATCAGACTCCCTGCTGGAAAAATGAGAACAATAGGGTATACATACTGACAAGCTGCCTCTTCACGCACACACATACGAACCTAGTGGGATGTTTTCATACGTTAACGTTTATAGTTATACTCGTACAAATATATGTTTTACCATCCGAGCACACATGCATCCATCTGTTTGTCGCATTTTCATTCAACACTTTTCCTTACTCAAAGCTTTGATACTTTGTTCTTTTCGTATAGCTACTTTTCCCTTTATTAAGCAACAAAAACTTTCACTTTCATCCACATTCTGCAGTTTTAAGCTATTCTTCGTTTAAATTTTGTATATTTTTTTTTGTTCCCAAGTTCTTATTTTGAACTCCTTTTTTCTCCGACTTCTAGGTAATTTTGAAGGAATCTCTACATGCCTTCTCGTGTTCTGTACATTTTACATTCATATGTGCATATGTTTGTATGCAGGAATTCTATGCGATATAAAGTTCGTTCCAGTAAGTGTCAATTATGTGTGAACTGTTGTGAGTAAGTGTGAGTTTGAAATGGGTTGGATGTTGAAGATATTCAAGTTTTCGTTACACCGTATCCTTACCATTATCTTCTTTTAATTAAGTATTTGGAAGCGATACCATTATTTGAGTAAATTAAGTCAACTAAAACTAGAAAGAGGATTCCACTTTAGCGTTTCGTTAGAACATATGAGCTTATGCTTACACGATAAACATTGTTATAATTTACGTATGTATAAAGGCATATTATGTATGTAAATAGGACACCAATTAAAAGTGTAGTTGCGAGAGATATTGGATTGTCGAATGGCTCTTATTTAAAAGCAAAAGGTGCGTTTACCTATTATTTTATTCCGACCGTAGTCGAAATACATGAGAATAGCAGGGGAAATATAAAGAAAATGATAGACGTTCTACGAAAAATATTGAACCCTTTGATATCGAATCGCAAAAACTATTTCCTTCTACAACGGATCCTGGATGTGACAATGATCCTGACAACGCGTAATTTGGCTTTTCGAGGCTCGGAAGAAAATAAATAAGATTAAAATAAGGCAGTGTTTTTCTCATCGCTCTGTTAGCTACTTTGACACCGATTTAAGGCGAAACCCTATCACGACCCGCCGCCGGTTTTACCAAATATATCAGCCCTCAAATTCAGATGGTTCTAGGCCTCAAAAAACTTCAATATTTCAGTCTTGTTGAACACAACTCCAGACGCCAGCTCAATTGATCAATCGAGTCAGATTTTTCAATATGTGAGTATCATTTACATTCAGGTCGATTTACAGATCAACGACGTCCTGACCGATGCCCAGAACGTACTTAAATTATCGAGTTAACACCTTTCCACTCTATTGAATGGCAGCAGCACAGAAAGTAGTTGAGAAAACGAGCCCGAGCCACCAGTCGATTATGATGGAGTCTATGTAATACCGCCTGACTATGACGAGGTACGAATACCAATGTCGCGGCTGAAAATCAACAAAGCTTCAGCCTGCCAGCTGAGCTATTCAAGTACGGCAGCGAGCAGTTGATGCGCTTTGCATGCATCAACTTTTATGCAGAATATTGATTTATTTATTGATTTATTAATTAATTCAGTCGGACGAACTCATGCCCGACGACTGGAATTTAAGTGTGCTCTCAGAACTGAACCGCTCAGGCGCTATTCCTTACAAGAGCGTACAATTGTTGGCGTATGACGAGGAGTCGGCATCATCGGTAAAAACAAGGGATACGAATGTTCTGCCTTCTTGGAATTAGATAGAGCAGCAAAGCGTGTGGGTCTGGTGGTGAACGAGACTAACGAAGTATATCCTTTCATCAGACAAACAGTCAGAGCATAAGCGTCTAGGCACCCACGTCACTTTTAACGGTTACTATTTATTTTGAAAAAGTAGACGACTTCGTTTATTTAATAACCAGCATCAACACCAATAATAATAGGTTTATTCGCGTATTGATAGTTTTTGATAACTATCTAAAACTATCAGGTTTTGCTGTTCACTAAAAATCCAGCAAAGTAGGGGCATTTCATTTTCTTGAGGAGCTGCTAGTTTCTGCCGGAAAAATTTTTGCCAGCACCAATTTTCCAGCAAGAAAAGAGCTGATCCAAAAACAGCTGACTATAATTTATACAATTCATAAAATTTAATTTCAGTGTTGAAGCCAAATTAAAATATGAAAGAGGTATATTTGTTCATTTTCACTAAAGAATATAATGAATTATAATATTTTATAACTTTATATTTTGGACTCGTCGTACTAAAATCAGACTCGGCTGGATGGCACAGAAGCATGGACAATGAAAACATCTGATGAGGCGGCTCTTGGAGTTTTCGAGATAAAGATTCTGCGGAAGATTTAGAGGCGTTTGCGCGATGGCGATGGTGACGATGGAACGAGGAGTTGTGTGAGCTTTACAACGATATAGGCATAGTGCGCTGAATTAAAGTACAGCGGCTACGCTGGTCATGTCGTACGAAGGCACTAGAGGAAATTTAGCCGAATTTATGGCCAAAATTCCACTTTCGCATGTTATGCAATTAATTTTTGGTTTTTGTTATTTAATAAAGGATACTTCATTGCATATGAAACTGTAGTTTATTTATTAATAGGTACGTTCGTTTAAAATCTACAGTAAAAAACATCCAACAGCGAAATTCCAGCGAAATGTCATTTGTTCTCTCATAAGAGAAAAATATCTAGAATAGCACGCGAACAGAAAATTTGCAGAAACTTGCAAGTTGACGGACAGCTGATAGAACTTTTGTTTACATTCAAAAGTGTAAAATTTAAAACGTACGAAAACTCACCACAGATTGTTATCCTGACCCAGTTTATTGATTAAACGAATAACTACTTAGTTCTTACAGGTTTAATTACACGCATTTTATCATTTTTAACTTCCAAACCCTCAAATTCAATATTGTGATTTGCGTAAATTCCTACCAGCTGTTTTTGGTCAGCTGTTTGTTGGCAAAAATTTTTCCAGCAGAATCTAGCAGCTTCCCCTGAAAATGAAATGTCACTTTGCTCTCTCAATTTTCCCTACTTTGCAAGTTTTTTGCGTACGCAAACGCAAAAACCTGATAGTTTTTGATAACTTTCAATAATTAACAGATACGCGAACGCAATTAATATAATATTTTGGCAAATGAAGGCACGCTCTCAAAGTCCGCACTTGAGAGTGAAATATTGGAATTGATTTTGTATTCTGTTCTTTAGCTATTTTCGAACAACCATATTTAAGTAAATAATTATCTAAAAAATTTACCAAAATATCGAAAATAAAGGAAAAAGTGAGTTCTTTTAATATCTATATCTAAGTGTTTCATAAGCTTAATAATTAGTGAAACCAGCGCTTTTTTCTGAAAGGTACGACGCGGTTCATGCTTTGAAACAAAAGGTTTGTGATACTCTCTTTAAGATACAAGCTAGATAATATTGAAAACCAAAAAGCCTTCTGACAGAAACGCCGCGAAGGTAATTCTGAAAAAAATCAAAACCGTTTGTTTTGCTTTTCTGCTGGTTTATTTCGAATAATTAATTTTCCATCTAAGCAAATGCAGTCAGAAAATATTTATCTTGTGCTCGCTCATGAATGGGTCATGATTACTGATTGCTAAGTACAAATAATCTGAATAACGGGTATGACTAATCATTCCGAGATGTTTCAAACAGATATATATGTATATTCGATATGTGGCAAATACCGAGTAACTTTTTGGACAAAAGGTTTCGTAAGTTCAATATTCACGATGAAAGATTCAGTGACCCTGAGTAGTTCTTCAGAGAGACCATTTTCTCTCCTGTGATTAATACCGTATAACGACAAGTGGCAATAGGAAGTGTTAGAATTAAGAATTTTTTTGCTTGCACATGCTTCAATAAGGGCTGAAACTACACCTGCGTCCACGCAAAACTTACCACCACTTTTTTTTTAATATTCCCAACGTTTTTCAATCTAAGTGGTTTTTTTCCTTATTTTTTATGAATATATTCATGCTTTATTCAAAAACATAAAAATAAAAGTTTCCAACTTTGTCCAATATTTAGGAAAATTCATCGAATTTCATTAAAATTTCAAACTTTTTAATCAAAATTTCAAACTTTTTAATCAAATTTTTTATGAAAATTTTGGGTATGCGTTAAATTTATTATGCTAAAGTGCAAGTTTGAAGTAGCTCGAAATTCTGGTTGATTTTTGAAATATTGTTTTCGTACGATGTTGCACATTTTTCCCTATATGAAAAGCATGCAATGCATGGAAAAAACTGCGCAAGACCGTCAGTAAAAAAATTTTCAAAAATCACCCAGAACTTTGGGCTACTACAAACCTGCACATTATTGTACTAAAATTAAATGTGCTGTTAAACTGCGTAACCGAAATTCTCCTAAAAGTTTTGATTAAATAGTTTAAAATTTTTTGAAAATTTAATTAATTTTTC
The DNA here is from genome assembly GCA_029783565.1 of Rhagoletis cerasi. NCBI lineage: Eukaryota > Metazoa > Arthropoda > Insecta > Diptera > Tephritidae > Rhagoletis > Rhagoletis cerasi. Next base: position 3,230 of record JAPVRG010096756.1, on the reverse strand, counting down.
TAAATTTTGTACAAAGTCTGAAACTTTTATATACATATGTATGTACATATATAGCCCGGTCAAGTTAGACATTCAAGGTTGCAATAATTTGCATAAAGCTGAAAATTGGTACGAATGATGCGAAAACCATTAAAAATGAAGTGTGAAATGTCCCCATCTATCCCACATCTGCAAAAAAATTTATTTAATTTTAAAGGTCACATAAATTGCTTTTTTGCATTTTTCAACCAAACGGTAAAGTTTATCATAAAAATTGGTTAGACAAATGCAATTATCTAAAAAAAAATATTGGGACACTTTTGTTCCTAAGAATGACCATTTCTGAGAAAAAGTGATGAAATCGTTGTGAATTAAAAGCAATTCGAGAAAACTATTTATGTAATTAATAATTACACTAGTTTACAAGAAATCCAACCTGTAGCTGAATCCGAATAAAAGCTTTTGAGACATAACCAAATGTGGTGTCAAAAAAGTGCACTCACTTAATTACATTTTTTTGGATATAGCTCGCCAATCTCAAATTCCTTCTTACAGCAGTGAAGCTTCTTAATTTGCTATCTTCTATATCCACGATATTTTCCAACCGGGCTAGTGGTTTAGGAGGTAATCACTGATTTATCGGCTACTATGCAAAATAATAATTGCATGATCTACACTTTTGTCAAACCTATTTTTATGATGTGCCTTACAGTTTGGCTGAAAAATGCAAAAAGTCAATTTGTGTGACCTTTGACCTTGAATAAATTTGTTGGCAGATGAGGGATCGATTGAGTCTTTTCTCATTTCATTTATAATAGTGTAACCAATATTCGTACCAATTTTCTGCTCAGTGCGAATCATTGTAAGCCTACCCCTATTTATTCAGCTAACTTGATATTTTTATAAAAAAAAGAAGTTACTGTTAAAGAGTCGGATTATTTCTTGGTTATTCAGAATGCATCATTGCATGCATTACATGCATCAGTCTGAGAAGTGATAGATCCATTTCAAAAAAATATCCTATGAGTTGCTACAGAATAGTTTCCACAAACAATCGACCTACATACCTACATACATGTACGAAGTTTTTTCATATCATTTGTAACAATAGAAAGCTCCTTGTACTAAATTGAAGTTCACCCTGGCAATTTCACACTTGTCAACCACGCGTCGAAATCTCGTTACTTTCTTTTTCCTGGAGAGCAACCATGACTGCACACAAGTTTTGAAATAGTCGATGCAATTCACTTCACAAGCACTTCCTAGCTTCCCGTTCTCGTTCTTACTATTATTTCAACGAATTGGTTATTTTTTACCAAAAAGAGTTAACTGTTACTTGATCTGCTACTTTATGATTCAGAACTTTTTTAAAGCTTACCTACATATGTAATATACGAAAATTTGCATACATCTATGCACGTAGATGTGTATGCATGTATATATGTGTATATCCAATAAGAGCACTATGTCTTACAACAGCAGACAACAAAAAAATGTCGAAAATCTTCCAGCAAATACTTCTATATTCACAGTCATACTGAAAGTTTGAATGACAAAGGGCAACGAGCGAAAGGCGGAAGAAGCAACTGCAAAGAAGGCGTGAGAAATATACGTTAACGCTGCGAAGAATGCTGTTTGAAGTTAATAAAACTACACACAATGCTGACTTCCACAACCGTGCCGCTGTTGCACAAAATGTCCACGCCTCTGCTCCAATATGCAACAGAAAAGTGTAAGGTGTGAGCAAAGGATAATATCTACTAAATAATGTAAACTAAGAAGAAAGTTACACAATGCAGTGAGGTAAAGCGTGCCCGAGATTATGAATTTAAATTCAACAGGATGTATGCAATGCCTTTTAAGCAAGGGTGACGGGTAATAAGGTCAGCGGAAATAACGCCAATTGACAATATTTCTCATTGTGATGAGTAATAATTTCAGTGGACTTTATTACCTTTTCAAAAGTGAAATAAAGTTAACAAAAATTGAAAAATAAAATAAATGACGTTATTTCCAAATGCAAATACTTTGTCCATTCAAAGAAATATGTATTTCCTAATTTGCCTTGTAAAACCGTTATGATAACACCCGTTTGTTAATCAAAAAAGAGACAACTCGTATCGTTGTAATGGATATATAATGTTTGATAAGTGCATTTACTAAAGTCCGCTAATTAATCAGTGGAGTAAAATAAAAAAACATAACAATGCTTGTTCCGGAACTTTATTTGAAAGAGGAGAAAGTCTCGTTTTGAAGTGATTGCAAATGCATGTTAAAAAAAAATTTTACAAGCTATAGAATATGAAGAAGGCGGACAACCCGTCCCCAAATTTAAGCTTATCACTTCACTGCACATTCGCATTTATCAGTTGTTGAAAAACATCAATAACATTGTCTTAGCTTATGTAATGTTGAAGATGTGAACGTTACATTAAAGGACTATTTCCGAAAATGGTTTATATACATTTTTGAACTGTGCCGAAAAATCTTCTTGGTAAGTTTTCTGAACCATGCAGGTTTTTAAAGTTAATTTCTTGACTAATTTGATATACAAAAGATATTAAACTAAACGCATTTTTAGGGGTCGTCAATGTGTTCCAAAAGTGCCCAAAACCCACATTTTTTTGTTTGGAGATGTTTTGTTCATATTAACCACAATGTTTGTTATCCTTGCTCAGACCATGCGGCTTATAAAACCTGGTTTTAATATATATAAAAACAAGTAAGGAGAGGCTGTCTTCGGCTGTGCCGAAGGCTTAATACCTTTCATGAACACGCGCAAATCAATGTAAATAGTAACTCCTGAAAAATTGATTTTAATTTGCTTGCTGGCTTGCGTCTGCGGGGTATGCTAGTAATATATATAGCTGCGATCTTAGTGATTTTTTGAACAAATATTCCATGATCTATTAGCAAATATCTCACCAAGGTTCATGTTTCAATCTTCTAAAATGAGTGAGTAATAGCCAAAATCCTCTTATCTGAACGATCGGTTGTATGGGATATATATTATATATAGCTCCGGTCTTACTGATTTTTTGAACGAACATTTGATGATCAATTAGCAAATATCTCACCAAGTTTCATGGTTTAATCTTACAAACGATCGTTTGCATGGGAGATATATGCTATAGTGCCCCGATCCTACCAGCTCCCACAAATGTCTAATATAATACAAAAATACATCTCGATACCAAATTTCATCGAGATATCTCAAAAACTGAGGGACTAGTTTGCGTTCAAACAGACAG
>JAPVRG010096752.1:0-16867 GCA_029783565.1 Rhagoletis cerasi | reverse complement strand
TTCAAAGTTCGGCATACCACTCACGTACGAAGCACATAGATGTTCGTCACCATTTCATACGTGAGAAGTACAAAAACGGCGATATCAATTTACAATTCATGCCAACAGAGGAAATGCCAGCTGATGTGCTAACTAAGGGATTAACTTCGCAGAAACATTACAAATGCATCTCAGACTTGGGCATGAAAGAAGCTGACTAGCTTTGAGCGACGGTTGAAATTCTTCGAGGGGAGGTGTTAGAACTACGAAGCAATTCCAACGCTCACATGCAACCCTGCGTTTTCAACGCCCTCTAGTGTATTTTACATGTATTATAACAAATTGTCTATTGTAACTTATACGCCTAAATCTCTTTCAGTTAAAATAAAGACATATTACAGGAAGTACATAAAATCGTCTAACCTTCAAATCAACATATTTTTTTTTAAGAAAATTTTAAAACTATAATAAAATACATCAATTAAAAAAAATTAAGTAACAAAAATTCACTGCACCAGGATTTGAACCTCGGATCTCTGCAATCGAGCAGTAGTGCTTTTCTCACTCAGCCATTGTGACTGTTGGAGCGGCGCGATCAAAATGACATATTTATTCCTTTCACGGTCTTAAAAAATAGTCTGACTGTGGACTAAAATTTAAACCTCAAAAGACTAAAGGATGTTTGCATTTTCCAAAGTTTAAACTTTAATATTTTTTCGGTCGTGTCCTATATACAGACCAAAAAGTTTAAATTTTAAGCCAAAATTTCTAACCGTTTAGTAAAAGCTACCGAGGCCTTCCTTGCACGCTCTTCAATATTCAGCCTTCAATTAAGTTCGGGGTCCTGAATAGCACCAACGCATTTCATTTTGTTTAATAGATCCAGTTCCGATCCTTGGAACCTTGGCTTAGTGAATTTAGGTAATTACATGAGGTCAGTTTTTTAACGGTTTATGCTAAGAGAATAATTTATGGCCCAGAAATCTACCGCCTTTAGGAAACTGATACGATACCAGTATTGCTACATAGTCGGCATAAGACTTAACCTTGTGTCTCTGAGAATCTAGCTTGGCCAGTAGCTTATTCAATACCACGATCCATGTGATGTACTCCAGCCAGCGGAGTGACTCTCAATACATATGCGGCCCTTCTTTGGGAACCCAATTCGGTTTGAATTACTCTGCTTTTTTTAACAGAAATATAATTCACGACCAAACGTAATAATCCATCCCTGGGCCATAAAAATTGTGCTTAGCTGAGTGAACTCTCAATCGTACATACCACCTCATGCAAGGCAGTCTCCGTTGACTGCCCTTTTAGGTAGTATGATAAATTGGGCGTTTTGTCTCTAATATTCAAATCTACGAGCCTCTCAAACGTTTGAGTACAAAGGATATTCGGCTTATTGGCCTGAAATATTTAGCATTGTCATAACCACGTCCTGCCGTTTTAGGAATAAAAAATAAAAATTACTTTAATCTTCGCCCCGCTTAGCGGGACGTGGTTCACTATTAGGCATTCTCTAATAAATACTACCAGGACCAGAATGCCCGTCTCTGAGGCTTCCTGAAGTTTAATTGGTAATATTCCGTCTATACCCGGCGAATTAAAGAGGGTTGGCGAGTAGTTAAGTGCAGCGGTTTTTAATTCGTTGACTTAGCACCCTGGAAAGTGAAAATTCAGAAGGATATCTCGTGACTCCTTAGGCGACTCGGTCCATGAACCATATTTCTTAGGGATACATGATAATGCTTTTTTTTAACTTGTTTAAAGGCCTGGCGAACAAAATTTATTGTTTTAAAGAAACTTCTTGCTAATCTTTGGTGATTTCCCAAATGTCTTTCAGAAACCTTTCTCTCATTTACTAATTACATAATTTCAACGCTCAATATTCCCACATCGTACAAATTACGCATCGCTGCAATTTATGTCTTGCTTTCTTCGCGTCAAAACAAACTTTACGAAATTTGTGTTCGTTTATATGTCACTAAGTTTGTGTCATTTGGTTGAAATTACCAGCATTACCTTTAATAGAACTTTGATAGAACTGGGACATGAGGCAATTTTTAATGAGAAGTAAAAGCATTAATTCAACAGGTAACTTTAGATACTTAATCGTATTGGTATATAATTATCCTAATTATACCCGACGGTCATACCTGCTTAATTTGTACTTCTTGATATGGGAGAAATAGCAGGCAAAAACCTTCTTGGTAAATTATATTCGTTTAAGTCTATATATGTCATGTTATTCCTCAAGGTTTCTTATACTTCAATTCCATCATTGTCAATTACGAGGGCGCTCCGATAAGTATTTAGCCTACAAAAGAAATACGAAAATTTTGGAAAAGTGGCGATTTATTTCTCCAACTTCTTCTTTAACCCGTCTGAAAAATACGTTTCCTCGAGGTCTGCGAAGAAGTCCGGTGACCTCCTCATTCGACACAAATTTCTGCCCGTCGAGTGACTTTTTCAAGTTTTAAAACAAAACGAAGTCGCAAGGGGCCAAATCTGGGGAATACGGTGGATGGGGCCGCAGTTCGTAGCCTAATTCGACCAAGTTGGCCGTGGCTCTGAAGTGGTCTCACGATTCCGTTTACACCAATCGCGCCGACAGCTTTCTCATGCCCAAAATTTCATGCAGGATATGACCCACGTGGTCTTTTGAGATGCCTACTGACTCAGCTATCTCGTGCATCTTCAATTGGGGGTCTGCCAATACGAGATCGAGGATTTTTCTCACGCTATCCTCCATGGTAGCCGTTTTCGGGGCATTTGGGCGTGGTTCATCAAAAATCGACGTGCGACCACGTTGAAACTCGTTGATCCAATTTTGTACGGTCGCCATCGAATGAGAAGAGTCACCGTACACAGCATCCCAGCGATATTTCATTAGGCTTTGCGATTTCCCTTCCAAAAACAAGAATCAAATCACCGACCGATATTTAACTTTTTTCCATTTTTCTAAAATCCGTGGACACGCCCGCTTCCACTAGTGGTCAAAACAAAACTATTAATCCGATACGGTTGAAATTTTGACAGTAGCCGTCTACGAGAATGTACTACACGATAGTAAATTTCGCTTCTGGCGGTGAGGCTAAGTAGTTATCGGACTGCCTTCGTAAAGCTCAGTTGGATACCTTTTTATTTAATTTATTCTAAAATACGCTATATCTAAGCCAACTAATTAACCAACTTATGAACGCGGCATATTAGGAAATTTTCAGCAGACCATTCGCCTTTTCGCATTCAACAAGCGTTCCTACAATTTAAGATTTCCTAATATGCCCAATACCTAGCTTAAATATAAACTTTTAAGTAAGAAGTAGAATCGATCTTTACTCACTCGGTGAATCCATTAGAAGGTCATGTGCGCCGCTCGAACCCTCTGTGCCGTTAGGCGAAAGCTGTGACGATGGCTCGCCATGGCCACTGCCGCTGGCCCGTTCGCGCTCACGCTCTCTTTCTCTATCACGTTCTCTTTCCCGATCCCGCTCACGTTCGCGTTCACGCTGAATTACTGAACTGGTAGTTGGACTTAGCTTCATCGGGTGCATGCCATGGTGTGGATGAAGCACCAGATGTGAGGCAGATGAGGTATTTATGCCTAGCGCCGATAAACTGGGACCCGGCGATATGGGCGAGGCAGATGAAGCACGTATCGCTGTCGATGAGGGTGGACCCAATGATTTCGTTATGGTCAATTCACCATTCGCGGAGGCGGAGAGTCTACAATAAAAAGCGGGCAGTGTGATGAATATTAGTTTTTGAATAAAAAAAATTTTATTTTGTTCATGAAAATGTGAGTATACACTTTACATACAAGTGATTAAATTTGACTTAAGCAATTTAAAAGTATGTATATCCTATAGCCAATGTTGTTCATTTATTGTTAAGTTTAAATTTCACAAAGAAAAAGTAAAGTTTTTGTTCATATCAACCATTAAAAGTTATTGTGCCTCTGGAGGCACATGTTACATTTCCTCTTCACCGAAGTCTAATTAGCGCGCCGTAACTTATGTATCTCACTCACTCACTCACTGAGTGGAGTTACTCTACTATTGTTCTGCGCTTCTTGGTATTGTAGTTGTTGTAAAGTGTCATATCACGCAACGAAATATTATCTGTGCTTACCTATTAATGCTATTGAGCATGTTAGCCGCTGCAGATGTCGCAGACGAGGTTGGGCCACTGCCACCCATGCTCATCGATGCACCGCCAGCGCCTCCGCCGCCAACACCTATGCCTAGCGGAGATGTTCTCAGTCCAACGCCGCCATTTCCTAGGAAATCACGTTCGTGTGGTGAGCTCATATTGTGTGCATGCTGGCCGTGTTGCTGCTGTTGTTGCTGATGTTGATGATGATGATGCAAGTGCGTTATGGCGGCCACCGCCGCCGTAGAGCTGGGAGAAGGCGAATGGGTGCGGAACAATTGACCAGCACTGTTGCGCAAAGGAGATGAATAGCCTCTTTCGTTAGATGCCGTTGACGTTGAAGACGACAATACGCCGGTGGCTGATGACGCGGAAGCCGAACTTGTTGTGACGCCTGCCGACATCGAATGCGGATGATGGTGCAGATTGTGGTGGGACTGATGATGGCCTGGATGATGCGGGTGTGAGTGGTGCCCATGTTGGTGATGTTGATTGATACTTGCGGATGCCGAGGCGGATGCTGTTGACGCCGCTGCATTTACTGACGTGATTGCGTTGGAAATGGAAGAACTCAAAGCATTCGAAGTGCAGGAGGAATTGCGACCAAAGGCTGTCAATTGTGTTGAGCTGGAACCGGAGCCGGAGCCGGAGCCAAGGGTTGGTGAAGAAGACCGTCTTGAGTGCTCGCGGTCACGTTCCCTTTCGCGTTTCAAAGTATGCTGACTGAGATTGATGCCACCACACACACCACCGCCGGGGCCGTTACTTAGCGAACCGCCGCTGCGTGTTGGACTACGTTTGATGTGTGTTTCAGTACGTTCGGAGCGGTCACGCTCGCGTTCTCTTTCTCTATCCCTCTCTCGGTCTCTCTCCCGCTCTCGCTCTCTATCTCTGTCTCTATCACGGTCGCGCATCGTCATTGTGCACATCGAAGTGGACGAGTTAGGCCGCGGCGATGGCGTTGAGTTAGGCTGGTGACCCGCTCCCATGCCATTACCGCGATGGTGAAAATGATGGTGGTGCGAACTAAGTCCAGGTGGCGGTGAAGCGCTTACATCCGGTGGCATATGCATAGAGGAGGCTACAGAGGACGAGCCCGCTGACTTGCCAATCTCGCGGCTCGGTGAGGCGAGCTCATCAGCGGCATGCCTTAACGAGTGGTGGGAGTGCGTATGCAGTGAGTGATGATGATGTTGACGCGGTGACGTTTCTTGTTTGATGTGCAGCTGTTGTTGCAGATGGTAGGCGGCTGCCGCAGCTGCAGCTGCTGCTGCGGCGGCGGCTTTTGTACTAGACGATGAACTAGAGGCGCTTGAGCGCTCAACGGCACTACTAATACCATGTGGCGGTGGCGATCTGGCTGGTGAATGAGCGCCGCGCTCAGTGTTACGCGCTGCTGCTGCTGCAGCTGCGGCAGCTAAATGCAAATCATTTGACAAAGCTTGCGTATGCGCGGCAAGGTGATGATGCGGCGGCGGTGGCAGGTGAGCGAGATGTGGCGATGACGCCGCTGATTGTTGGTGGTCAGCGCGTTGCTGCTGCGCTTGATGCATTGCATGATGTGAAGTTTGCGGCGAGGCGCGCAGGTGATGATTAGCTGCGGCGGCGGCGAACAATTCTGGATGTAGCGCGGCCAATAGCTGCTGAACGCTACTCGAGAATAAGTTCGGTTTGAGTAAATTCGTTGGTGTTTGCGCTAATTGGGGAAGGGTTGAGGCATGCTGGAGAGCGGCTAGCGCTGGTGGTAGCGGAGGTGGCAAGAGCGCTTGCTGCTGCTGCTGTTGCTGGAATGATGCGAACGCGCTGAAATTCTGCAAAAACTGCTCGTTGGTGTTGATCTGCGGGCTGACCGGAATGGTGAGTATAGTCTGTACGGCAATGCCTGGTAGTATGGAATGATTGTGATTAATTAATAAAATTTCAAATTATTTAAAATAAAATATACGGACATAAATAAACCCGATCAAGTTTCTTATTAACTTTTTTGGTTAAGCAAAAAAGTGAAAAGTGTTCTGAAAGCAAATTGCTTACGTACGATAGTAAAGCGCGTTTTCTTACTGCTAGAACTGTTAACCGAACTCTAAGCCAATTTAATCCACTTCGTTTCCATATGCTACATATTTCGCAAGTGTTCCCCAAGCCTCTTTGCCTTTAACCTTCGTGAAAAGGCACAACACCCCTCACTGCACTTAAATGCTAAAAATATGAGCCCCTCTCTACTCACCTTGCGCCGTTGGTATGAGTAGCTGCGCCCCCTGCACGCCCTGCACCAGTTGTCCCGATGCGAGTATCAATTGCGGCATTTGACCACTTGCCGCTGGTGTGGGCAGCGTGGGCGGCGGTGAGGCGGTGGCTGCTGCACCAGCTGCTGCTGCTGCCGCCGCGGCTGCTGCAGCCGAATTCAAAACATTTGCCAATGTATTCTGAGCCATTGTCTGTGCCTGCATCGAACTCGAATTAGGAGATGTACTGCCGGTATTAACCTGACCATTACCGCCGCCGCCGGCACAGTTACCGGCATGTGACATTACTTTGTTATTATTGTTAGAGGCAGCTGCGGCTGCGGCTGCTGCGGCGAGCACATTTGAAGCGGATAGAGCGCTGGGAGAGCATGGGGCGCTGTGTGGGCCAGTGGCGGTGGCGCCCACTGAGGGCAGACTGGCAGTGATGCCACAATTGCCACCTGCACCAACAGTCAAATTAAGCGGTGAATTGAGTGCTGCTGCTGCAGCCGCTGATGCGCTGATACCTGCCGCTAATCCCTGAAGACTTGCTAATGCTGCAGCCGTCGCCGGTGTGACATTCTGGCCCACACTAACCGGTGTGGCAGTACTGCCGTCGGGCGGTGTGTGCAGGTTGGGATGTTGCGAGTGGAGGTGGTGGTGGTGATGATGTTGAATGCCATTGCCGACGCCAGTTGTATGTTGCAGGTGATGGAGTTGCTGTTGCTGTTGCTGTTGCTGCTGGAGCGTGGCTAAATTTTGTAACTTTTGTAAATTTATCATGTCTTGCACTGCAGAGTGTACGGTTACGATGAGTGCATAGTTGTTGTTTTTATTGTTGGTGGTGTATTTTATGAACAAAATTTGTTTTTGTTTTTGGTTTTTGTTTTTGATGGTGAAGTTGAATGTGATAGTGGCGGCCGCCAATGTGCAGTGTGGAGTAAGGAAGAGTAAAAATGAGACAAGTTGCAAGTTATTAGTAAAATTTTGCGGGTCTCGCTTTGATGAGTTATATGCTGTGTTTCGTGTGCTGTATTGTTTCTGTGTCCTTGCAATGGTCCACTAGGTTTCGTGTAAAATGCCTTTTCGCTTGTTTTGTGTGAGTGTATGTGTATTGTATGTGCAAATGTTTGATGACTCACTGCTTCGGCGATTAATTCAACAGTTATGGGGATTCCCTAAACGCTTAAAGGATAGGCGAGTTAATTGAAACAACTAAAGAGTTCACATAAATTGAAGCGAGTGGACCTCTGCATTTGAAAATGGGGAACTAAATGCTAAATCGAAACTGCTCTAAATAAAAAATTGTTCTGGATTAGGAAAAAGTGGTTATTTCAGATTTGTTTTCAGATGTGAACAAAAATTAGAATATTTCTTTTTTGGCGCCTGGTGTTTGGCAAGTATTTGCATTTTTAGCTTTATAAAGCTGGCTTTGCATTTTTGAGAGAAATTAAACCAGCGGCTGGAAGACTATATCTTTGGAGTGTTAGACACAAGAAGCTAGTCGGTGGAAGAAGTGTTGTACGTATTTTAAAAGTCATCTAAGATCTAAGGCTGATTTTAAAAATTAAAAAAAAAATCAAAAAACAAAATATTTAAAAACAAATTAAAACAAAATCCAAAATATTTAAGTATTTTTCTGTACCTATTTTTTTAATTATAATTAAAAAAGTATTTAATTTTTCGAAAGTTTTTGTGTACTAAATTTTTTTAATTTTTGGAAATTCATTAAGTGTGTTTGTTATAAACCATCGGTTAGTTATCTTGTCTAAATTGAGTACTTTTAGCTCGAATATAAAATCATATTTAAAAAAAAATCAAAATTAAAAAAAAAATAGAAATTTTCCAAAAATTTTTCTTTATAAATTTTTTTTAAGAATTATTAGAAAAGCTTTCAATTTTTTTGTCGTATCGTTTTATTCATCTTAACCTGATTTAAATTAAGTTCAAAAATAAAATCATATTTTTTCAAAAAATTTTCTAGCAGTATTTCCGATACATGATTTTATTATTTATTTTTTTGTTTTAAATCTAGATTTTTCAAAAAAAAAAAACAAAATTAAAAATTTTTAAAAAATTTTTCTGTATAATTTTTTTTTAAGAATTATTAGCTTTCAAATCTTTGTTGTATCGATTTACCTATTCATCTTAACCTGATTTAAATTAAGTTCAAAAATAAAATCACATTTTTTCAAAAAAATTTCTAGCAGCATCGGAACATGATTTCATTATCAATGATTTTGTTTTAAATCTAAATTTTTCAAAAAAACAAATTTAATTTTCCAAAAATTTTTCTGTATAATTTTTTTTTGAAAATAATTATTAGAAAAGCTTTAAATTTTTTTTGTATCGATTTATTAATCTTAACCTGATTTAAATTAAGTTCAAAAATAAAATCATATTTTTTAAAAAATATTTCTAGCCGTATCGGAACAAGATTTTATTAATAATGTTTTTTTGTTTTAAAGTTTTGGAGAATGTATGGCCATATTAACCTGTTTCGTCTTCAATTCAATTAATTTTCAAAAGTTTTCCAAAAAATGTTGAAAAACCTTTGCATATTTAACAGGGACCGAAAATAATCGTTAAATATAATGATTTTTATTTGTCGATCAAAAAATAATCGTTATTTTTGATTTTTATTTTTTCGATCAAAAAATAATAGTTATTTTGGATTTTTATTTTTTTGATAATTTTTAGCCGTTATACCGGATACTGCTTTTTCTGACCGCTTTAAATCTTTTATGATCAAAAAAATAAAAATCAAACATTACGATTATGTTTTGATCGAAAAAATAAAAAAATCAAACAAAAACGATTAAATTTGATCGAAAAAATAGAAGTAAAATTTTAACGGTTAAATTATAATTTTTATTATAAAGATCGTAACCGTTACGGTCCCTGATAAAAAAAAAACTTATCGAAAACGTGGTTCAGTGTTATCCAGTAACATACATAAAAAAATAAAAAATATTCCGACTAATTGATATCTGACCTCCTCTTTTTTTGAAGTCGGTTAAAAATATTTTAAACTGATAACTACTATTATTTTTGATTGAAATAGGCAAAAATTATAAAATATTTATTAATATTGACCAAAATTTAAAAGTCGCAAAACCAGACTCAATCGAAATATTACAAACAAAAGTTTTAACTAAATCATAAATTAAAGTTTAAGAACTAATTATAACGATTTCTGACTATATATTTCATCATCTGATTTTTGTCATATTTTTCATTTCAATGATTTAAAAAATATGTTCACTAACCACCTTCAATTTTCCCTTGCCTTGTCTTGCTGTTATTTTGTATGTTATGTATTAGTTTGTATGTGTATGTATTTTTTTATATTTTTTTTCTTAAAATTGGACTTCGATATGTACTCACTAGTTCCGTTTAGATGCGCCTGCGCTGCCGCTGCTGCTACCGCCAAAGCTGAAGCTGAAGCCTTCGCCTGCTGCTCGTGATCCTCAGCATCTGACAAGCGATTAAGTTGATCTCGGCCATCGCAATCCTCGCCCACGTCTGTGTCGATTTGCATTGGCTGCGGTGAAGTGGCTGGCGACATTTCGTGCGATTCATGCGATTGGCGTGAATGTGCATCATTGTGATTGGCCAGCGAGGCAGCCTTGGCTAAACTCTGATAAAATTCCAATTCCTTGACATGATCCTTATTATCGTAGGAATGCTGATTGTGCAAGTCGTGTAGACTGCTATTACTAACCGGTGAGTTTATTTTATGGCTGATGATCTCTTTGTCGTAGTCCTGTTGAGAGAGAGAACGATTGCAAATATTAATGATATTGAATAATTTGTATCGAAATGAAGAAAGCTTTTAAATAACAATGCATATTGTAGTATATGTACGCATGTATATTTTAAATCAAAAAAAGTGCTACATACTGCATAAATAATACCAAAATTTTGAGATGTTGAAGTACTTTTTATTCAAAGCACCCAATAACTGTCCAGCTGTCGTTCAACTGTTGCTTTCGAACAAAAAAATTACTCATACGCACTGCAGTGCGCCTGCATTAAATACCAGTGCCAACCATTGAAAAAAAGAATATATTTTTGCCCTTGCCCAAAAACAACTCTATCCATTAATGCCTAGTCCACCATTCAACAGCAACTGCGCCAAAATTAAGTGCCCAACGTAGCTGTGCGTATGCAGGTATGTAGGTGCGTGTGTTTGCAGCAGCATTTAATAGTCAGCATTCAGCAGTCAACATACTGCAAGTATCTCGCATCGTATAACAAGCAGCATGTCGTATTAAGTGACTTTATTAAATTATATTTGTATTATGTAATTACACAATATGTTTGCTGGCATTGCCGATGTGACTCGCAAATAATATATGCAAATATGATTTATCGCAATGTACTCTGCGTGTGGCAATGCATGCGAGACGGCGGAAGTGTTTTTGCTGCTGCTGCCAGTCTAATTACGAATTTTCATAATTCCCTTAATAAGTATGATATGAACATACAGGGTGTGCCCGAAGTCGACGTCAAGCCGGAAACGGGCGCCAGAGCAGAACAAAGTGGCGTCACCCTCTGTCTCACATTTCATAAAATTAATCTCTCCGTCTCAGTCAAACTAAAATTATTTTAAATGTTTCGGCTTGGAGGAAAGTCTCGGGTACTTTACCATCGTTTTGAGTTACTAAGAAAAAAATTTTCAAAACTGAGTCTCTTTACAAAAATCAAAATTGTCGATATTTTAAGAAACAGTCCAGCAAGTGTGATACCATTTTGGAATCCTTATTAAATGCACCAACTTCCAAAGTTACTTGGCAAACCAGTGTAGTACATTTTTTTCAGTACAGTCGGTTAAAATTGTGCAAATCATTAAATTTCAAATTTGGGGCAAAAAGTGTCATTTTCTTCCAAGCTAAAGCAGTTGGCTATAAATTTTAGACGACAACTTACAGAGGCATTACTCAGAATCACATAATAAAAATGAAATCCAGAAAGAGTAGGAATTTTTAGTAACGGGCATTAAAAACCATCACAGGGTGTAGATGTTTTGGTTTTTTTCTGAGCGCCTTTAATTTTAAAAATACAAGACATAGATTTTTTTATATTTTTTCATGATAACTATTACGACCTGGCCTGTCACCCGTTTCCGGCTTGACATCGCCTTCTGGGACACCCTTTATGTAGATATGTGTTAATCTATTTGAGTATATGTCTGTCTGTGTTCGTTGGATATCAGTGACAATAATAGCTACAGTTAAAATAATCTACAGCTTGCCAGTTCATTTGCTGTTGCTCTGCTATTATGCTAATCAATTAAATGCATGGTTGTATGTACATTAGGGTGGTCCTAAAAAAATTTTAAATGTTGAGCTCTCCTTAAATGGAATAAACAATACCCGAATTTTTTTTGTTTAAAAAATATTTTTTTTTGTTAAAAAAAAAATTAGAACTGCGAAAAAAATTTTCGTAGAACTGGTATATAATTCAATCGGAGAACTCTGTTTCTCTACAAAATACTTCAAACAATAATACTTAGTTTTTTATTTAACCATTTTTGAATATTAACTATTTTTGGTCGGTCCCCTGAAACCCCAAAAGAACTTAAAGGTGAACCCTCGTTAATATTAAGCAATAGTTAAATACCATTGGTTATTATTCTTTGATGTCTTCTGAATAGAAATAGAGTTTGCCGATTGAAAAATATTGATTTTCAAAAGTTCTATACCATTTCTACGAAAACGTGTTTTTTTTCTCCACATAAAATACATGGAAAATTTCATGGGCTTTGACGCAGTTCTAAATATTTTTTTTTTTAAATACGGGTATTTTTTTCCGTTTATAAAAATATTAAGTGGCGCGAGCTTAACATTTTAAACTTTTTTCATCGCATGTATTTTTGGAACACCCTAATGAACGTGCATATGATAGCAGTTTTATTCGATTTTATTGTTTAAGTCACTTCACACGTTTGCCTGCTTTAATTTTGCGCGAATTTATTTTTTTATTTCTTGTTTTGTATTTGCACTGTGAGACTGACACTAATTCATGCAGAACATGTAACTTGTGATTGCCACTTTTAATGCAGCTCATTTAAATACTAGAAGAGTAGGTATAAATACATATAAGTAATGTAATCATAAACGAAACATATTTAATATGCGCTATTAGTTTCAAAGTGTGGGTAGAAATATGGCATTTGTTGTGCTATTAGCTTAATAATGAGAGACAGAGGGAGATAGAGAGAAAGAGAGAGAGAGATAGATATGCAGAAATTTAAAGGCAGATAAAATATGAGATGCCAATAGGAAACAAAAATAGCATAGGAAATAGCAGGAATGATAAAACATTTCCAGCGGCAAATTAAGTTGAGAAACACATTGGCTAGAGTATTCTTTCATATATGGGCCATTCTCACTGTTATACATTTCTAATAAAAATTTTTAAAATTTTAACAACTGATGGAGGGTAGAAATTAAATTTTCTAAAGAGTAATTTGAGAAATGTAAGTATGCTGAAATAGTATACCTTTTCGCCATTCACTCGAATATACTCATTCGAAGAGGAATATATTCTGACTGTTATCATATCTGCGAACGTGTTTTATGTTTTCTTTGTTAGAATTGGAAACTTACGTAGAAGGGCTTATTAGAACTTAGGAATAACAAGACAACATTTAAAAAAATTTTATTGTTGTAATATGTTTTATTAAAAAAAATGGTGACTAATGTTTGCGACACCAAATTTTCTTATTTTTTGGAATAAAACGGCGACATTTAAGCTTTCTTTTTATGCTCTTCAAGAGATTTCCTATTGCATTTACATTCTACTGCAAAAGTTCGAAAAATCGTAAAAATTCATTTTAATCCCGAATATCTCGAAAATAAGAGTCAACTGAATAATTTAAAGGCAAGATTTTTGCAACACAGAAAAATGGTTGTATGTACATTAGGGTGGTCCAAAAAAAATTTTAAAATGTTAAGCTCTCCCTAGAATTTTTCTAAATGGAGTAAACAATACCCGAATTTTTTTTGTTAAAAAAAAATTAGAACTGCAAAAAAACGTTTTCGTAGAACTGGTATATAATTCAGTCGGAAAACTCTGTTTCTCTACAAAATACTTCAAAGAATAATACTTAGGTTTTTATTTAACTCTCAAAGCTCTGCCGTGAAATTTTGTTGGCCAGTGTAATGATACGATGAAAAGTGTTCAGCTTTCGACAAAATTGTTTCAGGAAAATTTATAATTTTGTTTGTTTCTTTAGGAATGAAATTTTTATAAAAAGGCTTAAACAAAGGTATTTATACTGAACCAGGTGTTCTTATGTTTGCGAGCATCAAGCTTTCATATTCGTGTGCATAATAAAATGTTTTCCATAAAAGTGGGAAATTTAGGTTTCCCAATTTTATCAACTGGGAGTTGGCGAAATCCGCAATAATTTGCAAACAAGAACCCATCTGAAGAAGCGAATGGTGTATCCGAAATGAGCATTCGAATTATAGCCTAGAAATATAAATGCTGTGATTTCCTTAATTGGCTGTCGACCAGGGTAATCCAACAGCCGATACTGCCGTCTCTAAAGCATGGGATACAGCTCTCAAGAAAAAAAAATAAATTCAAATAAAAACATGCTCAAGAAACAAAAAAGAAATTTTCTTCTATCAAAATTTCGAGCCCTAACCGCGAAAAGGGCGTAAGAGACAAAAATAAAATTTTTCAGCAGACGTATTTTTTATTAACAACAAATTTAAACAGAGTACAACTGAACACTTAAGAGCCAGAATTCGTGAAATCGATCAGTAAAAATTAAAGTTTTTTGATTTTTAATTTCAATATATATGTATATATATTTTGCAAGTTATTGCATAAGCAAGTTTTATGGTATTTTTTCTTCGATTCACAATATCTCATGATCTGTTCAATCGAATTGGATGAAATTTGCAGGGCTTATTCTTCTTATATCATAGTTTTTATTGGCATCTTTTTTTATTGCAAATTTGTTTTTTGTTACTTTTTACTAATATTTATATTAAGAAAGTTTTTGTAAGACATCGTTCTGGAGCAACAAAAAATTTGAAAAAAATTTGAAATACTCTTCCAGTTGTGTATTTTTCGTTTAGAATATATCATCACTTGAACTTGACTCTGCACACATAACGTCTTTGACTTTTCGTTTTTGAATCAAATTTTAATTTTTGGATTCTTTAAAAAAAAGGTGTATTTCAAAGAATTCAAAAACTAAAATTTGATTCAAAAACGTTACACATGAAGAAGTTTTCTTGTGATTTTTCTTTAAGATTTTTTCTTTTATCGGATACCCAAATTGTTATATTAAATTGCTCTGCATTGGTTTGGCAATTTTTTTAATTACCCATATCCTGGGATTTTGCAGTCCTTTTAAAGAAATTCCAGACGACAGAGAAGAAAACTAAAAGTGTGGTTATACTATACCTGGCCTATAGTTTCAAGAGTATATCGATTTTTTTATGTGTAAAATTTACTGCCGCACGGTATCTTGATGTACTAAAATTAGCGGAGAATAGGAGTTTATGCACTTTCTTGCTAAGCACCAAATGAATTATATGGGAAAGGAGATAACTTTTAACCACATGCGGTATCACAAAGGAGCCTGAGTCTAAGTTTGAGTCTAACCTAACCCATATACAAATATATATAGTTGGCAGAGCTTTTACTCCGATTTGAGGAGAGCGCTTAGGTTTGTAAAAAAAGAACAGGAAGATACGCCGCCTCTGAATGGCAAATGATTTTTATGGGAAGTCTTTTCATTGCAGAAATCCACTCGGACATTTACCATTGCCTGCCACAATCGGAACCGAACCTAAGCCCTACCAAGTGGAAGAATACTACTCTTTATTACTCGGTTAAGGCAGCCGCCAAGCCCTTTTTAAAATAAGGTAGGAGTTCTATTAGTATTTTGCCAAGCAAATAAACGTATTCACTTTCAATTTATTTCTTATTTTCTAAGTTTTTTTATGTATTTGTAATATTAACGATTCGATCACTTAGCGCCTGTAATACTTTGATGAGTGTTGCTCCTACTTTTTTATTGGACTATATAATAATATTTTTAAATATCTTCTTCTATTCTCCACTTCGCTTAAATACGTCCTTCGCAATGTTATTATCGCAGTCATTTGCGTTGCGACGATGGTGTTTAATGCAATTATGTTAATTTCCTATGCAAATAGCCTGTCGCGCATTTAATTGCAAGCGCTAGGAAAAATTTCACACAAACGATGGCAGCAGCGGGCCCTTAACAGCGCACACCTAAACCAAATATCATTAGCCACGCGCTAGGCTACCTTTTTGTCGATGCTTCTTACCGCTCTTCGCCTCTTACTTCGCAGCTCTATCGACCAGTGGCAACTGTCAGGACGTCGCAGTATCGCTGTATAAACGCAAGCCTTGGTGCGAGGTGAGGTGAGGTGAGCCTTAAGGGTAATAGTGGCCAGTATTAATTGCCAATAATTACTATTGGTTTCGCCAAACGTGTTTTGTCGCTTATTTTTCATACTAAATATTTGTGGATTTTTTTTCTGCAAACATTTTTCAAATGCTGCGGGTCACTTGGGACCTTTTTTCTGCAATGTTATCTTTGCTTCGTTTGTCGCGATACTGTTTATTTTTGCGATTTATTTTACACCCTTAATTTTTTTTTTTTCTCTTAGCATTTTGCTTTCCTTTCTTTAATCGTCCTCTTTTTTGCTCAGCTTGTTTTTATATTAAATTTGCTACATTAGCATTAAAGAGGGTATCAGTGGGCGCGTGAGTGAAAATGCTTACCTTCGAACGTAATAGCGGCTTCAATCGATAGAAAGTGGTCAGCGGCGCTTAGTGTACTTATTGCGAAAAAAAAACGTGTACTTTGCCGTCTTTGCTGGCTTAGTTAGCATTTAAAGGACGCCAGGCAATCGCACTCGTTTACCATAATTAAAGGACAGCCAAGTGGGTTTGTTAATTCAAGTAGCAGCGCACAAAATGTGGGCGGCATTAATTGGGTATAAATGTTGGGAATTTATATTGATAAACTCTTACCCATGTACACTGCCGGAAAAAGTATTGGCACAGCGAATTTTTGCACAATATATGCAACAATTTTTGAAGTGAAACTTCTTACTCGAGTCCGGAGAATGTTGCGTTAAATATTTAACACCAAGGCATAACATCTGCATCGCTGCTTCGATTTTCAAAAATGAGGTGTCAAATAAAAGGCCTTGTCCTTTGGGTGTGACACATATCTTTAGTTCCTTAAAAGGAGTTGCCACGTGTTAGAAAATCCAGTTCCAAATTTCTCTGCCGCAGAGGGTTGCGTTAAATTTTAACACCAAGGCATAACATCTGCATCGCTGCTTCGATTTTCAAAAATGAGGTGTCAAATAAAAGGCCTTGTCCTTTGGGTGTGACACATATCTTTAGTTCCTTAAAAGGAGTTGCCACGTGTTAGAAAATCCAGTTCCAAATTTCTCTGCCGCAGAGGGTTGCGTTAAATTTTAACACCAAGGCATAACATC
>JAPVRG010096744.1:0-14199 GCA_029783565.1 Rhagoletis cerasi | reverse complement strand
TAACTATAGAATCAAATCGTCGTTTACACAGCAAAACATGTTGTCGAACATGACTTTCTATTTTGTTATTTATACATTATTATTCTAGCTACTGATGTTTGCCTCACGCAGCTTTTTCCCAAATTTCACAATACTCCAAGTGTGATGAATTTGCGTTCACAGGGTTGTATTGCTTAAGCGTCTACACGATCGAACATCGCTAGCTATTACACCATGTTGTCACACATGTAGGATCGTGTAAATCCTGCTATTTGCTCTCTCAAGTTGGAAGGGTGACAGGTGCCAGCCCCGTTCATTATTTTGTACCAGCCCAAAATTAAAATGTCTTAAAATTAAATTTTCTAGGGCAACCGTAGATCAATATGCAACAATTGAAGAAAAATGGAACGTCGATTCTTGAATTTATTGGATCGATTCACGGATCGGATCTAAACTAAAAAATCTAATTGGAATTGCTCGATTAATCGATATTCGATTTAACCGATTTAGAAACGGCATCTCTACTCTCTTTTATATAACAGGCAAATGACATTTGTGTAAATTCACCGGCGGTAGACGAACTTACGAAATTATCGTCTTTTCAACCACAAATATTGCATTTTAATACACTGCTAAAGAGACGTCGCACAGTCGGTCAATTTTAAATAAATTTCCACGCAACAAGAAAATCAGCTGCACAAAACAATGGCCGGTGAAGGAGCCAGTAACAAAAATGCAGTTTGCACACTGTGTGACAAGATTGGACTTAAGCCATTCACCAAGGAGAACGTCGTTCACTACTACATCCCACTGCATGGTGTTGTATCGTATTCTGCACTGGCTGTTAACGTAATGAATCCTGGTATCATCTCGAAGGTCTTACCTAAAAAGGATTTGACTAATGTGCTTTTACTAACCTCATTGACCGGCACCGCCTTCTATATATACGGACGACCTCACCTACGTACAATACCCAATTCGCGACGTGGTCTGTACGCAATTCTAGGAGGCTCACTCTTCAGCATGGGTTCAGTACTTGCATGGGCTTTGATGAGATCGGTGCTGCCAAGAGAAAACGCAGCTTTGGCTACCATTGCCGGTTTGGCTTCCGGAGCAGTTTTGGTAAAGATCAGCATTGACTACTTCGCCGATTGCGACAAATTGGTACCCAAAAATTAAATGCATTGATGTGTACCGTGGATTTTGTTGGTGCTCCTCCATAACTCCATACCTTCACGGAATGAAATCTAATTTTAGTCGCTTTTCATCACTTTTTATTTATGCAGCAATTAAAGTTCAATACTCTGACCGGAATTTTAAATTGCAATTGGGTATGTGAAATACAGTGCCGCTCCCAACAACAGACAACCTGTTTATCATGTGAGCGGTCAAGGCGCTGGTGTCATAAAATTTTTTTTGTAATCTCTATATATTTAGGTTTTGAATCGAGTGGAAATAAAGTTAAAAGTAAAAATAGCTGCTGAAGTAATTGTAGGAATACATACATACATAAATGTTTATAAAAAAATTGCGCTTGCATTATATAAAGCAAACTTTAATAAATACCAAATCGAATTGCATTTTTATTTATTGATGAAAGTTCTTAAAATTACAGGAAATTTCGAGATACTATTAGGAAGCTGTCGTTATCAATCCTTTATTTATTGGTTAGCTGTGCTAAATAAAGGTTTTTAAACAATAATTCGTTTGATTTACAGCTTAATAGGCTCTGAATGTATCACTGAATATATCCCAGTCCGATTTCTCGTGAAATATACGAAAATGCTGTTGGATTCTAATAGCTTCGAACGAAGTATCTACCAGTATATACTTCTATACATATGGAAGTTCGTGGCAAATCGGATTAAGTCAGGGCGAACTAATATATATATATATATATATGAATTCGCTTTGAATTTAGTAATCGCATTTTCGTAGATTTTGCGAAAATCGGACTGCGATGGAAACACGTGATTCGCCCATACAAAATTTTGAGAGGGAATCATTTCACCCAATCACATTACGAATCACGTGATTCGTTTGGCATGGAAACGCCGTTTAAGCCTTGAGCTGCGCCTTCTTTTTCACTGAACATACCCTTTCGCTATCTGGACATGCAACGGATTTTCTAGGAATATCAGTGGCAAAAATACATCGATATTTGTCGATTCATCGGAGGGCGTACATCGATACGCATAGAGTTGTTCTACAAAACTAATTTCAAAAAGTTACACAAACTTTTATTTTGATGTACTCATATATTATGATTACTCAAACAAGGGTTCACGACTCGATATTTTTTAACACACAATAGTTTGTGGACAAAGCGATGTTTGGCGGTTCGATGTACTAGAAATGTCAATTTACAGAAAACGTCGATGCATCGACTATTTATAAAGGTGTTCTTACACGATATGTATTTGCATGTGTACATGTCACTTTTTCAATACATATGTAATTGCATCTGTCTGTCAAATTCACATCATTTAATTGACTATTTAAAATTACGCTCTTTGAAAAAGAAATAAACCAAACATAGATGTTCCTATATGTATGTCAGATGAAAATAGAAACATTTCTATTTCGTATGTACGTGCATCTGCTTCTTACAGTAGCAAATCTAATTTGTCTTTACACGATATGTTTGCATTTTCATATGTAAAAAGTGACATGTACACATGCAAATACATATCGTGTAAGAGCACCTTAAATCGAGTGGAAAATGTTCGATGCATCGAAGCAAAACATCGATATTTTCGATACATCGTAGTTTTTTCGACATCCCTAGGATTTTCATCTTGTCAAGAAGAGGTTTGTTTGCGGTGTTTTTCATTCGTCGCTTTTATGTAATTATTTTTTTTTGCAAAAAATACATTTTGTTATGCTGTGAAATATTTTGTGCATATCTTAAAGTAAATATTTAATAGCGATGTTAACGAAGGACTTGTTAAATGATACAAGCATGTGATCAATTGATTCACACCGACTTGCGAAAACGATAGCTGATACGCAAATTGAGACGTAGGATGATGGTGGTTGAGATTTTGTGCCGCTGTGTATGTAGGGGCCATTGTATAGGGAAAAATAAACAGCCAGGCGATGCAAGAAGCCTCCTGCGAAGAAATCTGTGACAAATCAAATTGACGCCAGGCGTCTATGCTTTTTTGTTTTTCCTCAACGGCACTGGCCCCCTACAGTGCGTAGCTTGCAGAGTTCTGGAGTGATGTTTTCATACGTGCAAATAATTACATGGCATCAATCCAAAGCTAAATTGCAACAAATTGCATATATTTCATTTATTGATTTTGCCCGGTGCAGTAAATATTCGTAGTGAAATTATATATTTCGTATTATATAGAGGAGAGTCATTCACATACTATATTGTCCAAGCAAATGCAAACCGGATTATATTGCTTTGATAGTTAAAAGCGGTCAGTGAACTAAAAACCTACAAGAGTGTTTATTACACTACACAACTTTACGAGAATACAAAAGTTGCTTACTGTGGCGTGCAAGTGTATATTTGAGCTATAAAATGTGCGAATCGCTATAATTAAACTATGTCAGGTAGCGAATTTCTCGCAATGATGTTTTTGAAGCCAATTATCGCTTTGATAAATAAAAACTGTTTAATTATCTATGTATGTAGCTACTTAGGTGGGGTGGAGTTTGTAGGTCATTTCCTACGTTTCAGGTTCACTTCAAACTTTAACATTTAATCCAATTCACGCTTTTTGTTCTACTTCCAGTGAGCTTTGAGCTCAAGTCCAGCATTGATGATCGGTCTACAAGGTGGTGCTAATATTTTGGGATCACTTTCACTATAATTATCCAAAATTGAGTAATCGTTAACACTATTTATACAACTCTTGTAAAAACAAAAATAACCTTCAAAGCCATATTATTTTCCTGCCATTGAATATAATCTATCAAAACCGCAATTATGGTTCAATACAGTGTTGCTCAGCGAAAAAATGTGCGTATATTGTTAGTTGGCGATCCGGGGGTGGGTAAAACATCACTCATACTCTCGCTTGTGAGCGAAGAATTTCCCGAGGATGTTCCCCCAAAAGCTGAAGAGATAACCATACCCGCTAATGTGACACCTGAACAGGTGCCAACAAACATTGTCGACTATTCAAGTAAGTGCCTTAGTGAATATACATATGCATATGTAGGTACATCTTGATAAAGTACACAATAACGAATCTACCTTTTTTGTACATATTTTCATTTACCAGGCACAGAACAAACTGATGAAACCCTGAATGAAGAGATACTTAAGGCGCATGTGGTATGCATTGTATATAGCGTGGAAGATGATGATTCGCTAGATCGCATAACTTCACATTGGCTGCCTTTGGTGCGTAGTGCAATTGGGCCAGACCAGCAGCGTAAGCCGATTGTGCTGGTAGGCAACAAAGTCGATCTGATAGAATACTCAACTATTGATGTAAGTTTAGTTTTTATCATACAATAGTGAAATGAAAGCAATTAAAACTTTCTGATTGTAATTTCAGAGTGTATTGACAATAATGGAAGACTTCCCGGAGGTAGAGAGCTGTGTAGAATGCTCTGCCAAAACGCTACACAACATTTCCGAAATGTTCTACTATGCACAAAAGGCTGTTTTGCATCCGACATCGCCGCTGTACATAATGGAGGAACAAGATGTAAGTAAAACTTGGCATTAAGGACTAGAAGGCATGTACTAATAATAGAAAATAAAATTTTGTTCTTTTGCAGCTCACTCCAGCATGCAAAAAATCACTTGTTCGCATTTTCAAGATTTGCGATATCGATGGTGATAATTTGCTCAACGACTACGAATTGAATCTTTTTCAACGTCGCTGTTTCAACACTCCCCTACAACCACAAATACTGGACGAAGTGAAAGCTGTTATACAGAAGAATATTCCAGATGGTATCTTCCATGATGCTGTTACACTTAAAGGCTTTCTCTTCCTACATTGCTTGTTTATACAGCGTGGACGCAATGAAACAACTTGGGCAGTGCTACGCCGTTTCGGCTATAATGAGCAATTGGAAATGTGTAAAGACTATTTGCGTCCCACGTTGAAGATACCACCCGGCAGCAGCACAGAATTATCACATCGCGGCCAACAGTTCCTCATAGCTCTGTTCGAACGATACGACAAAGATGGCGATGGCGCACTATCACCGGAGGAGCACAAAATGATTTTTAGCACTTGTCCATCGGCGCCCTGGTCTTATTCGACTGATATACGTAAGTCGTGCCCGACCAACGATCAAGGTTGGGTGACGCTACACGGCTGGCTATGTCGCTGGACGCTAATGACGCTTATCGATGTTTCAAAAACCCTAGAGTACTTAGCATATTTGGGTTTCAATGTGCACGAGAACGATAGCCAATTGGCGGCGATACATGTGACGCGTGAACGACGCATCGACTTGGCAAAACGGCAGAGTAGTCGTTCGGTTTACATGTGTCATGTTATTGGACCGAAAGGCGCAGGTAAAACTGGTTTGTGTCGTGGATTTCTGGTGGACGATATGAAAAGCCTGATTGGCAAGGAATTCAAAACGAATGTAGTGCATTGCGTTAATACAGTGCAGGTTAACTATATATAAACACAACACACTCGTTAAAAATATAAAGACAAAATTAATTGTTTTGCAGGTTTATGGCCAAGAAAAGCATCTTATCTTGCGTGATATCGATGTCAAGCACGCATTAGATCCACTGCAGCCACAAGAGGTGAACTGTGATGTCGCCTGTCTCGTTTATGATTCATCCAATCCGCGTTCATTCGAGTATATTGCACGTATATACATCAAATATTATGCAGAGAGTAAAATACCAGTAATGATTGTGGGTACTAAAGGTGATTTAGATGAACGGCGACAAGATTATTTGCTGCAACCAGCAGAGTTTTGTACAAAATACAAACTACTGCCACCACACCTGTTCAGCTTGAAGAGCAATAAAAAAGAGGTTTATACAAAATTTGCAACCATGGCGGCCTTTCCGTGAGTAACGCATAGAAAATAGATAAAAAATATTCATAACATAGTAAATATGGCTAACATTTAACATACATGCAAACGAATTGGCTAAGGCGCATTTCTTATCGATACATTTTGGTACATACATACATATGTATTTTTCAAACAATAAATGCATTAGGTTGGTTATGTAGTATACATACATACATTCGTGTGGTGCAGTTAGCGTAGTTGTACGTTTGTACAAGCTCAAATATGGTGATACCCTATCCCTCATACACGCCTTAGATCATTACTAAATGTTTCTCTATCTAAAATAAAAATTTATTTTATATCGTCCCTTTGTTTTGCCTAGCTCTATTAGTTCTTAATACACCCCACAATTGAGTGTTTGCAAACCTCTTCACTCTTCATGCATATAATAATGTACGCAAGTTAGAGAAGAGCAAATTTGGTAATACATTTTTTGTAGACTGAGTCGCAGGGAAAATCATTTTATGTGTTTTAACTTAGTTTTTAGCTTATCTATTCAACACTTGGTTTTCATATTCACCTACATATATACACGCGTTTCCGTAATTGTGCATTACTTTCTCTTATTTATATATTCCTGATCGAATGTGGAGGACTCATTTTCTTTTAAATGACATCTAGATGCCAAATACCGTCTATTTAAGGGAATGGTCCTTTAAAGCCTTAAGATGTATACCCTTCTAAAATGTGACTAAATTGAATGAGAAGCCAGCATTTTTTTTTTTTTTTGTTTTTTGTTAATCTTTTCATTTCCGTTTATTACAAGTTTTTGCTAAAAATTAAAACCATAGTCACATATTGAATACATACAGTGCCGGACAAAAGTATTGGCACAGAGAATTTTTCGCAATGTATGCAGTTTTTTTTTTCTATAATTTCTTTTCGCAAATTTTCTATAAAAATATACTTTATACTACAACGAAAAACAAAAATAAAATCTCTGAACTTTGTGCAACCCTCCGGAAAATTCAATAAATTTGCGTACAAATTTGCAACTTTCTAATTAAAAAAATTCTAGCTTTTAGGCCCACTAAATTTTAATATAACAAAGTGCAAGTTTGAAATTTCTAAAAACTCGCGTTGATTTTTGGCAATTTTTTTTCAAGCAGTTTCTTTCATACAAAGTATGTTCGACAATTTCTTTTTGTATGGAAGAAAGTAATGTTGTTGTTGTAAGTAATAACACCGTCCTCTGCAAAAAAATTCCAAAAATCAACGCGATTTTCTAACAACTTCAAACTGGCACTTTTTTATATTAAAATAAGCAGAATATAGTTTAAAAAAGCTAAAAAACACGCTTGCAGCAGCTTCTCCGCTTGGAGAACTATACACGCCTAAATGTATGCAGCAGATGATGTGCCACTTATGTGGACAGGTAAAAGTTACAAACAAAAAAGCAAATAAGCAAGCAAACAAACATACAAGTGAAACTAATATAAGCGTGTTAATTAGATGGGCTTACAAAACTGTATACCTAGAATAAGAAATCTCATTAGAAAGTTGTAAATTTGTACGCAAATTTATCAAATTTTCGGGAGTTTTACACAAAGTTTAGAGATTTTATTTTTATGTTTTTCGTTGTAGTATTAGTTTATTTTTATAGAAAATTTGCGAAAAGAAATTATAGAAAAAAACTTTGCGTACATTACCAAAAATTCTCTGTGCCAGTACTTTTGTCCGGCACTGTATGTATGTACATGCCATAAAAATTGAGTATACCTCTAAAGTCGCAAACAAATTTAATCTAATTATGTTATTTTCCCTTTATATTCTAACTGCTGCAACAACCAAAAAATTTTACACCAAATAACAACAAAAAATATTACAAAATTACGTGATCGCGCGTGCTCGAACTACTTCAATACTCCCCTGACTTTGGTTGGCTGCGCTTTGGCTGGTGATTATTGCACAAAAACGAACAAATAATAAATTATAAAAAAAAATTCAAAACTTGAAATTCAACAATTTTTTGCGCGTAATGATTTGCAGGCGCTTTCAGGCCGCATGGATACTCTTTTACAAGCACAGGTTGGTACAGCTGTGGGAATCAGCGTAAGTGTGAAACTCTTAATGCCATTTACAACAGCCGAACGAGCAACTAATATCGTACTATCCATACGTTGTTTTCTCTCTTTTATTTCGAGCCAATATTTATGAAAAAGCAATACACCGTAGTTAAAACATGCAACATATAATGAATATCAACATACTTTTTTATAACACATTTGCTAGTAGAAAATATTTATTTTTTAGCATATCGAATAGTTTAAAATTTTTATAATGGTAAAAATCTGGGTTTTTGGGTTTTTTTAATTTATGTATGCATCTACTCTGTATGAAAATGTGTATGTAGTATGTTTGTGTTGCATTTAAATATTTTCACACGTAGCACCCAAGATTTTTTTCGTTTTATTTGGTCTTTGTGCACTTCATTCATCCATCCAAATGCGCACCTATTCATACTAAGGAAGAATTTATTAACGAACGCATTCAGTGGTTGGCGCAATTGAATTTTTTTTACTCTGTACTTTAACTGGATAAGTGGTTTTTGCTTTAGAAAACTTTATTTTCCGCCGCAAATTGGTTCTAAAACTGAGTGTAATTCTTATAAAAACTTTCCCTTCAACCACACTCTTTCCCTAATGTCCGCCTTGACATTTCCTGTTATCCGTAGGATGCTTGTCATTTAATTTTTGTTTATATTACCTTTAAAAAAACTTGCATATGTTTAAGGTTATGATGTACAGCATTTGTAAAATATTTCATCAAAACAATTGTATTTGTAATGCCAACACTTAAGTTTTACTTAATTTTTACCGCTTCGTCGCTTTAGTTGTAGTACTTTAAATCTTATTTGCATGTTTACTACCAATTTTCCATTGCGACTCACATTAAACTAACCATTTTTTGTATATTTTTCCCGCGCTTGTGTCACATTCTACCAACCAACCAACTAGTCATCTGCGGCAGTTTGGATTAATGACTGAGGATCCGACACTTTGGTGGAAAGCCGGGCTGGGTGTGGCCGCGGCAACAGTGCTGGGCTTTGTTGTACTCAAAGCGCTGCACAGCGCCGGCTCGCATATACGTTACTAAAGATACGTTATTGAAGATCAATCGGAGGGACAATCCACAGTGGCAGCAATATCATTGGACTTGACACACGCACACACACACACATATAAGCACGTGTAATAAACAAAATTTACACAAAACAACTACAACACATATGTATGTAAAAAGCGCAGAAATACCAGTTGGATATTTGCAAAAAATATTCTAAATTGTTTATATTTAACGACAATTCTTGAAAATCTACAGCACATTCTATTTATTTTAAAACTGAACTTGCGGCAGTATGTGGTAAAATGTATTTAACTTAAAGGGAAAAAACTTTTGTGACTCAAATTAAGTTTAATTGAAGTTTAAAAAAATTACTGATTCGCTATTATGCAAGTATAGCCTTATAGCCTTATTCATAAAAAATAAAAATAACTTTAAAAAAGGTTTATAAATTGAAAAATGTATGAAAATGTCAATTTATAAAGCTTTTTAAGTTTATTTTATTTTTTATAAATAAGGCCTTTAAAATATTTTAAGAATTTTTTGGCAAAAGAAATTTCTTATATGTATATAAATTGTGTTTGAGCGAAACTAAAAAACATTTAAAAGAAATTGAAATTATTAAATTGAATTTTTTTTATTTCGTAACACCTTTTTCGTTTGTAAATAAATTCTAACTAACCACGTAAAATTTATGTATTTCAAGCGCTCAATACATATAGCGCAAATTTCATAAATGTAACCATTTAATTTATGTATACATGTGTATCTCGTGACATTAATAGATTACTTCCTTGTAATATTATATCTAATAATTACGTACATTCATACATACATATTAAAAATAGTAATAAAATTATTTTAACATTGGAGTAAATGACGAAAGCAACAATTTGAAAATCAATCTTATAGCAGTAGCAATTAGCATATAATCTTAAACACACACAACTATATACATATATACATTTACATATAAACATAGTATAATCTCCCTGCAAATCAAAGTTTCCGAAATCTTTAAGAGTTTATTCCGATTTATGTACGAATCTTTTTAAAGAAAATCATATGAAGCGGTTGTCACAAACACGTAAAGAAATTTCTATACGATTTCTTAAAAAACTTCTACAAAAATTCTTCACATCGCAGCGATTTTCTTCAAAAATTTCGTAAAGGAGTCGAAGTGAGCACAGTAAATTTCATTTTAGGAAATTCGGCAAAAAATCGGAAAGGAAAAAATGATTTCTTAACGAAATATTTAAGATTTATATACTATTCAGAAATCTCTAAAAGCATGGTTTGCAGGGCTATAGTATTCACATGAATAACTACAATATTTTTGTATATCATAAGAAAGGTGATGCAGCAAAATCGATTCAGATAAAATATACGTATTTACAGGAAGAGAACCTTTTGAAATTCGGCCAGTCGGGGGAGAGCATATGTATGCGGGCATTTTTTAATCTAAGTACACCTCTAGACTTGTATGTGTTTAAATATATGTATTTTAAATAAAATACACATACAATTATGTTTAATTACTATATATGTATACATATATAATAATTTAATTTAAAATGAAGTTCATACATGCATATAAAAAAAATCTGTAATCATTGGCTTCATGAGTTTAAGAAATTCACTCTTCCACACAATAAAATCTGATGGTAAAGCATCAAAATGAGTTTTAATTTGATTGTAAAAGTGGTGCACTCAAGACTTAGGTAAATCTACATACATTTGTGGCGCAGAAAATGCATTTTTCAATGTAATAAATATTCTACAAGACAGATCTGTAAACGGAAATTATAGTCTTTTTCGTTTTGTTTAAATCATTACTTTTATTTCTGCATCGTCTTTTTATCAAATTTAAAAACATTTTATTTAATAGTCTATGGTATTCTCTCTTAGAGATATTGCGTAAGTACATAAAATTAAATTTATCATTTATTATGGAACTAAAAAAATGCAATTTGTATGTGTGTAACTACTAAGTAATTGTGCACATATGTTCATACATGCGCTTATAAGCATAAACGACAATATGTCTCGAAAAAACTAAAACTAATTAATTTAAAAGTCCCAGTTCCAATCGTAGCTGTGTACATTCATTTCACTCAAATCATCGCAGAGACCTAGACTCTCATCTAAAAATAAATAAATAAAAATTAATACTGCAACATATTTGTAACCAAATTTAGAATTTAATTCAAGTGCTTGCCTCGCAATTGCGAATAGTCTTTCGTCTCCAAGCCGAAACGTTGCAACTGGTCCAATATGCTTGTGTGTCGGCATTGTTTAAAGAAGGAATGATTGAGCAGCTGCAGCGCTGACCAACGGCTCGATGGTCTTTTTTCCATACAAATTTCTGTCATTTGATGAAATTCGTCGGAGAAAACACGTTGGCTGTAGATTTGTTGTGCCTGCCTAATTGAGTCTGAATCCGTGCTTGCAACTATTTCTGTAACAAACGAAGTCACAAAAAATGAAAATAGTTATGCAACAAAACAACTAACTTACAATAGGTTACTTCAAAATCGAATCGCTTACCAATCATCTCTTCGCTTGCCGGACATGTGGAGCGATCCAATAATGTTGGCACATTACCACGCACTTTTTCTGTGAACATAAATGTTGGTTGCGCGTCGGCGAAAGGTTCCACTCCATTCGCCAGTTCGCAGCATGTTATACCAATTGAATAAATATCAGATTTTTCCGTATAGCCGATTATATTCTGTTCCAGCACCTCTGGCGCTAACCAATTAAGACTACGTGCACTGCAAGGAGCCAGTTTATGTAACGCGGCGATACGTTCACCATGCGCCACAATGCTGGTGCATTCTCGAAATCCGCACAACACAGCTTTCGTTTGGTTAAGCAATATATGGCTGGCGCGAATGGAGCGATGTATGTAGCCACGCCTATGCAAATACTCGAGACCGGAGAGAACGTCACGCATTATAAGAGCAACAAATATTTCGGGAAAGCCTGGTGTAGCATGCAAATTTCAAATATGTAAATACCATTAAATTATCTTGAGTAATCACTTACCTGCACGAAAGCAATTGGCGATTGTGTCCTTACAGCTGCCAAAGCACATTAATGGCGCTACCTGGAAGAGTTCGTTTCCATAAACAAATGATGTATGGAATGTATGTATGTTGGGATGATTGAACTGACGCATGATAAGTAGTTCGTCACGAGCCAGGATGCATTCTTCTTTGCTGGCCTTATCCATGCGATACTTTTTTACGGCGATATGTTGTCCGTTGGGCAAGTATTGGGCCAAGTACACCGTGCCAATACCATTGAAGGAACGTGACAGTTCCACTTTCAAATCGTAATCCTTTGGATTGCAGCCAAACATTTTATTAAGGACTTTTTCAAACTTTTCGCTGACAAGATACTAGCCAATTAAGTAATTTTTGGGCCTTTTTAGTTGTTTTTGTTTTTGTCATTGGGCTAGCAGTCGTTGTCGGCATAAAATAGGAATGTCAGAAAAATATCGATGCATCGAAAATATCGTTTTTCCACTCGTTGTAAAAATGGCTCCCAAAGTGTGATTCAACAGACCGTTAGAAACATAATCAGCTAAGTTATAGTAACTGATTTGAAATTTTTCTACAATTTTGCAAATAACATATTTTTTTTGTGAACTAATATGTGAAAAATCCTGCTAATCGATGTATCGAAAAACATCGATGTAAATTTCGGTGCATCGAATCAAAGAAATATATCGATGTATTTTCGTCACTGACATTTCTAACAGAAAAAAAATTTGTTTGTTATTGTGCTTCTTCTTCTCATGTCTACATCCACAATCCGGCTCGTATGCCGAACGCCGTGAATATTCGGGTTTCCAGAAGAAGCACCAGAATAGCAAAAGTTGTTTTATTTTTACACGGGAGTTAAAATTTCTTGTCCATTCATTGATTTGTGACTATTAGGTGACTAATTTATTATTTAAAAAAGGGTTTTATTGTATTGCGGGTATACAATGGCTGATGCTTGGGATGAAATAAAAGCAGTAAAGACCAAACGTAATACGCTGCGAGAAAAGTTGGAAAAACGGAAGAAAGAGCGTGCCGGTTTGCTGTCTTCGTCGCCAAACAACGTTGTTGATACAGCAAAGGACTCACCGAATCCACCATTAGAATTAGGTATGTTTCAAACAGTTGCATGCCATAGCTAAAAGAAATTTACGTTTAACCATTGTTCCCCAGAAGCGGATGCTGAAGCGGAGAAAGCGGTTTTGCAAGCACTCTCCTCCAGCACCCTTGTGCTTCCAATAATATCTACACAATTGTTGGAAAAAGTAGCTACATTTTTGGATAAAGCACCTGCACAGCAAGTAATTAATTACACACTGAACAAATTAGCCGAGCAAGGAGCAGTCAATATTAAAAGTGTTACTATTGGAAAAGATGTGGGCTGCGAAGTTATTTCTGTCGAAACTAACATAGTGCTAGATTTATATAAGGAATTGATTAATGACAGCTATGTGGGTATCAAGGAAGAGCTGAAACGCAAATGTGGGTACTAATAGAATTTGCATACTTTTTTCGAAAGCTAATGTAATCACAAATGATATAGTCGAGACGGATGATGCTGAGAACGAGGACAGCAATCTTAATAAAGCAGTGAAGACTGAAGCCAATGCAGGGCCAAATGCGCGAAAGGATATAGCTGTCGGCGGTTCGGATGCTTCTGATGATATAATGGTTTGCGAATTAACATATCCATATCTGATGTATTTTGGAACAAATTTCCGTCATCCCTTGTCAAATTCGGTTTGGAGACAACCCGGTTTCGGCGTTGTGCCATCTTCAGTGTAATTTTTCGTTCGGAGAAATTTGACAAGGAATGACGGATATTCGTTCCGAAATACACCCTGCCGGAAGCTGCAGCAACCAAAAAGAATATATCCATATCTATTTTCATATGTATATACATACGTAGTATATTAACTAAAATTTGTACACTGATACCTTAGTCCCTACTATCGATGCCATCAACCCGCGAGAAACAAAGCAAACAAGTGGGCGAAGAAATACTAGAATTACTAACCAAGCCCACTGCCAAGGAACGTTCTGTTGCCGAAAAATTCAAATCACATGGTGGCGCACAAGTCATGGAATT
>JAPVRG010096740.1:0-11698 GCA_029783565.1 Rhagoletis cerasi | reverse complement strand
AGCAAAATAAAATATTATAAAATATATTCAGCGAAATGCTTCCAAAGCGATTACAAACGCTTCACAGAAGGCGTGACTACCCTAGGGTTAATTGCATACGTTTCTTAATTGCATGTGAACATGTGAACATATTTTTACTGTTTTTAATAGAATTTAAATATAAACAAGCAATATCAATTGAAAAGGCAACGTTTAATGATCTGCCGTGCGAAGAAAGTATTGTTTTCAAATTAAATATTCTCTTGAAAACAGTTTAATTTCTCTTTCATGGAAACGTGGTATAAGTTGGTATACATAGATATATTTAGCAGTACCTTCGTCGTTGAAATGCGTTGGCCCCTCGCATTTTTTCTTCTTTTGAACGATTTTTTATGTTGTATGGAAATGGTAGGCGGCAACATTTATTTTAGTTTCAATTATAATTTATTTATGTGTATCTATATATTTATGTGTATATTTTTTGTTGTTGTGGTTTTCGTTTCTTCAGAGTTGGCCTTATAATTAATTTATTGTGTGTTGTTTTTTTTTTAGATATTTTACATGTACAGTTGTATGTACATATGTACGAATGTACGTACTTTAGTTATGTTATCGTGTTAATTAAGTTTAACTACACAACTGCAAGTTAAATGTTTTGTTTTAGTCATAATTATTAATACATAATATTTAAAATATTTCACAGACACAAAATGATTAGGACATACATATTCGTCTTCGAGATTTTCTAATGTAAATACATAGATATGTACATACATTTCACTCGTAGATATTTACAAATTATTTGCATTAATTTACATAGTACAATAATAACATTGAAAGCATTAAGTACATTTCACCATTATTGCTCTGTGCTCTAAACAAAAATGTTTGCTAATACACTTTTACAATATTTCTTTTATCAACATATACATTTACATATACATATTTAGTACATATACAACACAATTAAAAGTACATACTTAATACTAGCATACACTTTCAGCTGTTGCTATTTTTAGCATTACGCATTACGCATTTTTACCTTTTTAATTTTAATTGACACAAGGATTCATAAGTCAGAACTACTTATTTCGGTTTATTTCAACTAATAAATATAAGGAATTAGAAATTGAAAGAAGTACCTAGTCCAAAAATATAAAAGGTTGCAAACCTAACAGCCAGTTTCACAAGATTTTCGAATGGAAATTTGAGTGAAATTTAATTGTGATTTATGTCTTTTTAAGTTATCTGCACGTTTTGTACATTTTGTCAGTTACAGAGTGGGGTTGCTTGGATTTTTTTTTATTGAGCTGAACTCATTCTCGATAAAAATTTTTAGACAACACCACTCAATGACTGGACAAAATGTACAAATCTGTACAACTGCACAAACCGTGTAATCCCTGCTTTAAGTTAAAAAAAAGAGTTATTTTCTTTGTTCTACAAACTGTAGATAAACTAAAGATCACATTGGACTGCCCCAGCCATTTCAACGAAATGAAATCGAAAGTTGAAACATAAAAAAAAATATTAATAGTATTTTAATTAAAATGCTTTCGTGAAACCGGCTGCAAAAATATAATGCC
Source organism: Rhagoletis cerasi (assembly GCA_029783565.1). Taxonomy (NCBI): domain Eukaryota; kingdom Metazoa; phylum Arthropoda; class Insecta; order Diptera; family Tephritidae; genus Rhagoletis; species Rhagoletis cerasi. The sequence goes on along the minus strand of JAPVRG010096740.1, from coordinate 10,133 downwards.
TGACTTTTGTATTACTTATTTCTTTTTGTAGGTCTATATGTACCTATGTATTTATGTGCATGCATGTACTTGAGTATTTTCAATATGCTTATGTACTTACAAAAGAACTACTTACAACTATTATTACAAGTAGTTATTTCTTAATGCTTAATTAATAACAATATTCACTGGAATGCAAATATAAATTACAATCACAAAAATATTTATTATAGTAAATTTTCTTTTCTTTTTACTCATTAATAGTAATGAAAATATTTTCGACGGACAAGTGCATTGCGAGTTTCGCTAAAAGCAAGGAGTAGTACATTAGGGCTGCCTGCCATTAGGCCAGTCTACTTGAATTGCGTGGAATGCATTTTGTCAGTTGACTTTTCAAGATCAATGAGATGGTCTAAAATAATAACTGTACAGAAAGAACTTATTAAATGAACTACTTAAAGCGGTTCAGCGGCTCTTTAGTTGTTTTTTAACATAAACTGTCTACCTCTTCATTCTCATCAATTCCTCAGTAATGAAATAATAAACAAATATTTCTTTCAGTGGCCATTCAGTATTTTTACGAGAACTTGAATCTACATACCTATGTATATAACGGTCTTCTGGAACAGGTATATGTAGATACTCATTATCTTTCGAATGGGCTTAGGGTTGGTTTGCACTATACCAAATTTTACCAAAAAAAGTTTGTCGACAAATTTGGCCCCAACTTCCTTCCCGTTAAACTATGCCGAACTAGTTAATATTATGATCCAAAAACAGGCAATTATTCACCTTAGCAGCGTTCGTACACGAATAAAGGTATATTTTTGATGTAAATAAATTGATGTAGGGCTTTTTATCCCATTCGACAATGTTGTTTGATGAAAAATTGGATTGAATTTTCATAGTGAAAACAAAACCTAAGAGTCGAAAAATTTGTTCCTCACTAAAAGCTTGAAGAGTCTTCTCATTTAAAAAAGATCTTAGCCCACATCACAGTGTATACAGTGTGCCAAGTACTGACGTTTTTTTTTTGTTCATATCCATATTTGACAATTGTTTGTATGAGAAAATTGTCAAATATGGATATAAAAAAGATGAAACGTCAGTACCTGACAGACTGTATACACTGTGGCCTACATAATCTGTAAATTTTTTCATAAAATTGGTTTCCCAGAAATAGCTTAGATTACATTATTATTTAGAAAAGGGAGCAGATCACCTAGTTTCTGCGACAAGGGACGTTACAATAGATTGTTCTCCATTTCTTTACAAAGTCATTTTTGATCCACATTTCCTTAAGAAGTCTCGGGGAGTCCTTTGGCGCATACTGCGATATGCTGTTTCCTGATCCTCATGACACAAGCTGTACTGGTCAGAACAAACAACCTCCATCTTTGGCAAGTGATTCATTACCGCGAAGTGGCCAGAAAGAAAGCCTGTAATCTTAATTCGTACTTTATAAAGTAAAGATTTGCTCTGTTGATATTTTCAGTATGAATGATTTAGGCAGTCTATTACCAGAAATATGGAAAGTACATCTTACAAGGAAGTGTTGAATAGACCTCTACTTCAACTCTAAAATAGCGTCAAGTAACTACCCTGCAGTGAAAAGGCAAACTAGTCAATATAAATACCAGTTCATGAACTGGTATGAGCTAAAGCGATGGGCTACCAGTTCGACAATTTCGAACATCTTATGCGATCAGCGACATCTGCCTTTGAAATGCCAAAGCGAAAACTAAAACGCAAATAATTGCTTTTCTCACAAGTGTCGGCTATGGCGTCGCGTGAAGACTACTGCTTCTGGTTCTGAGATCGCATGTTCGAGTCCGATGGGAGGTGGTAAGACTTTTCAAATTAAATCAATGTAAATTAATGTGAATCATTCAAATTTAAATATGTAAAATTAAAAATACGTGAATTTAATTTCATTTAGAAATAAACCTAAATACACTTTATATCATAATTAAATAAAAAAATTAATTTTTTTTAAGAAAAATTTAAAAGTATAATAAAAACTTGATTTAAAAAAAAATTAAATAAAAAAATATTTCACTGCACCAGGATTTGAACCTCGGAGCTCTGCAATTGAGCAGTAGTGCATTGCGACTATTGCAGCGGCGCGATCAAAATGACATAGTTGTTACTTTCACGGGGGATGAATCGGCAGACTTTCCGGTTAACTGGTATGATGATACTAGTATTTCTACTGGTATGGAACTGATGCAGGAGCGGACAATTGACATCTCCTATGACATCGCCATGTTAAAAATACCATTCGCTAACACTGAAAAAGTATGCAACGTGAACTAATTGGGCTGAAACGCAAACTGGTAGCATTCTAGTTTACAACTAGTAGCTTTCCCTGCAGGGTATTTCTAGTACTGGTAATTCGAGGCTCATATATAATCAGGGCACTCGCAGAGAAAACTTGGTTGGCTAACTTAAAGAGCTAGTGAATTTTTCAGTCAGGTTTGGGTTGATATATTTTGTAATTTAAACGAGACTGTAACGAGCGGAGGGATTCTACTAAGTACATTAGTAGATTTTCTTACTCTCGGCGGTCTTGATAATTGAAATTTCAACAACGTGTCCAATTCGAAAATTATCAAAGAGCTTCCGACCGTACGGGATATGTCAAGGTGTTAAACCTTTCGAGGTTTTAGGGTCAGACTAAATTAGGTTACTTGAAGTAAAGTTGTGTAAATAACTGACTTGAACAAAGAAACGTCAGTCCTTTTATAGGTAACTGTTAAGCTGTAGCAAAAAACGCTGTATATCAAAAGCGAAATATTGAAGGCGGCTGACATCAATCCCAGATATCTTCTCGGTGCTGATTAAAAAAGGTGAAACAAGGTGTTTAGATCATAGCCTCGCAAAAGTTGGGCAACTTAAGAGAAAGTGTTGAGGTGTTTCGACCTCAACAATCCTTAAGCAGCTGTGGCAGAGAGGTTCCGGTGTGATATTTAACCTTACCGCGTTAATTCCAATCAGACACTGTCCTGGCGAAACACCTGCCAGATTTCAGCGCTGCGGTTTGACCACCTCTTGAGCATCGTTCCCAGCACTCGCTCAGCCCATTTATCTAAGAGTAGTGCACATGTAGCTAAAGGTCCGTTGCACTTGCTCAACCTTCCTAACTAGCGTTGCCTTCTCTAGCGCATTCCATCATAGAACACTGGGTTAAGCTTTGGCATCAGCAAAAAATTTTAAGACAGAGGCCCCATTTTTTACCATTTACTCCTCTGAAACAGCAAAGAGGCACAGGAAAGAGATAGGCAGATTATACTATAAGAGATCTCTTCGGCCTCGGGAAGGAAACTTAGCTTCCAAAACCAATGGTTAATACTTCGTTTTTTTGATCGAAACTGACTGAATTAGAAGGAAACAGAACAGAATGTGATCAGTGAGAGCGTCGAATGTAAAAATTCTATAGTTATTGGAAAAATATTTATCGAGTAAATGAAAAAATGGAATAAGTCTCAAGCTTACAATGTCTAAGTTTAAAGATGACAGAGATATTTGGTAAAGAAATTTAAGATTTAAAGAGCACAAATATTTTATGAATGGAATGAACGCAGTACATAGTTCAAAAGTACATAGTTCAAAAGTGAGGAAATAATTCCCATTCTCAAATGCTAAAAACTCACGCATGTATGTATATGATCCTAAACCATAACAATTAATTTCTTAAAATCCCGCTTTTCCCATTACCCACACGAACACCTTTTGCTTACAACTATTAACCCTTAACTGACTAAATTTTCCACATCAGACAGTAGTACTTCCAAATCAGATGGCAGCTCATATTCACTCTCAATACGGCCCTGACCGCCATTACTGGACGTCGCAACATTCGGCAACGGCGGCGGATGATAGCTATGTTGCAGCTGTCTGATTGAGTTGGAACGTTTTTGTTGCTGCTGTTGTTCTGGAGGAGCGGTGGCATTTAAATTGGCAGTGGTGGCTAGTGGAGGTGCTGTTGTGGAATGTGCGCTGCTACGACTACGTCGGTGCTCATGGCGTGCTGTTGCATGGTGGCTGTTGTGACTACTGTGGCTACTGTTGTGGCTGGGGTGGCTTGCATGACTACTACCTTGACTGCTATGACTGGACTGACTTCCCACCGCGACTAGTTGGTCCGCATCTGTTACGCGACTAAAACTAAAACTGCCCAAAACACCAGCAGAATTGGTGCTGGCACCGCTTGCATTGACATTGGCGTTGGCGCCATTGTTGAGCGCCGCACTGAGACTGACACGTGGTATGTTGCTGAAGCTTGTGCGCGCGGCTGGTAGCGCCGTCGTAAAAGTAGTTGCCGGCAGCGCGTAGCTGGAATTCGCAACGCTGCTTGCCGCTTGGCTGCTGGATTTCGGCTGTTGTTGATAGGCTATACTGCTGGAACTGCGCCGCAAATGCCGCTCCGTGGGTATAGGCGCAGCCGCAGCAACTATTGCAGTCGCATTGGCGCCGTTGCTGCCGGCATGTGTGGAAGTGGCTGTGTTGGTGGTCGTGGTTGCTACGAAGTTTTGTGCGTCATTCGGGAAGGTACTTTGCTGATATGCGTTGGCCGCAGCATGGCTGCGTAAATTCATATTTGAATTGCTGCGCCGTGCCGCTACGGGCGGATCCTTGCTGTTTTTAGAGGCGTTGTTCAACTTCAAGTTCAAACTGCTACGCTTCTTCGATTTGGCTAAATAGTTTTGACTTTGTGCCGCCTGACCGAGGTTTTGTGTGCTGCCAAAGTTGCGTCCCAAATTGCTAGCGGGAGGCACGTGCCGCTGCTGCTGCGGGGTATTACTTTCGCTCAGCTTCCGCGCGCTAGACGCTGCATGACTGCTTGCAAATGGATTGTTAGATGAGAATGAATTGGAGCGGCTGTAGTTGTGCGCGCGTTGTTTTTGCAGTGCGTCAGCTGTATGTAAGTTTGCTGGCATTTTACTTACACTCGCATCCATTTTGTTAGATCCATTTACGTTTGATGCCGTCAAGGCGCTGTTGGCGGCCACTGCGTCGCTGTTGACGCCAGTGGGAGAGCGCATTTCGCCAGTTTGTGCGCTGCATTGCAAATTCTCATAGAAAGGGTTCTCCATCTTGGAGGGCAGGGTTTTTGGATTTAGAGTCTCGTAGGTCGGTTCATTTAAGGTTAATATTTGATTGTCTTCGTTATTGTTGCGGAGTAGCAGCGCGATGCGCTTGCACTTCATTTCCTCACCACCGCCGCTGCCAGAGTTCTTGCTACCCTCGCTATTTTGATTGCTGCTCTTGCGTTTGCCTTCGACACCATTCGTGGCTGCGCCCACGCCCGTGCGTGTCTGCCGCTTGAGTTTGTTGACTGCGCCACCAATTACGTGCGTTTTAACCTTAGCATTCTTGGATAGCCGCAGCGCGAATTTGAAGGGCGGCTTATAGACTACCTGCAGTTTCACCTTGTCATTGACAAGATTCGTAACCGACTTTGACTTTTGTGGGGACTTCTGTACCAGTCGTTCGGGTGTGGACTGAGATTTGCTCATCACCTTTCGTATTTTTGAAGAGTGTTCAATATGCGAGAGTGGCTGTACAACAATTGGCGATTCCAGCAGCCACTTCTGCACCTTGCCAAAGGTATTGGTATGCGCATTCCCGCTAACGCTCGCTGCATCCCCTCCACTACGTGATGAATAGTCAATGATTTCTTTGTTGTTCTTCTTAAAGCGCTTGGACTTCGGCTTAGTTTCATTCTCTAGTTTAGCGCCACTAACTGTGGTAGCCAAAGGCGTACTCAGCGCTGTCGTAACTGGTGTTGTTTTCAACGCAGCCGCACCACCACCGCTACCAACGCGATTCTTCTTGGTGCGCGAGGGTTTAGAAACTTCACCATTCACGCCACCCGCTGACGTCAATCCAGCTGCTGCCGCAGTATTGCTCAGCTTTCCTCCACGGCTATGCGCGTGCGTCAACTTCGAAGCTAACTCGCCTCCAGTCTTGGCGGCCACCTTTCCACCGCCATCCTTCGTCTTGCCAACGCGTATATTCCCACTACTGCCGCTCCTGTGAGCGCTCTTGCTTTTGTTGCTGCGTTCTCCACGCACTTTTTTCTTGAACGGAACTTTTGTACGGACGGCCGTATGCACGATGACGCCGTTGTTGTCGTCGGGTAGACGCACGGTTTCGGTGGTGGCGCTGTGTATGATGGTCACCGATTTTAGTTTCAGATTCGAGCGCTTCGCCAGCAGCTTCGTGCTGAGTATCTGCGAAAATGTGAAGAAAGGTGAAAATGATAATAAGTATTTTGGAAAAAAAAATTTTTTTTTTAACTTAAAAACTAGCCTACATGAACGTTTTGGCGCTAAACCCACATGATCACGCGCTTTTAAGTATACAAGTTTCATAGATCATTAAGCTAGACGTTGACATGCAATTTTTCGTAATGCGACTCTTTTTGATTAATAATAATAATAGTGTTTGACCGAACTTCTGATGTTGTCATTCAAAGGGGAGGGACAGTTTTACGCTGAATTGCGATTGTGCTTTTATGAGAAGCTGTTTTTCGTGGCAGAAATACACTCGGAGGTCTGCCAATGCCTGCAGTGAGGCGACCGCTGTGGAATGGTAGGGCGCACTGCTAACCACCACACCACAGTGACTATTTTTGATTAGTATTAAAACTAATAGAATCGCGCACTCTTGCAGAACAACTGAAACAGATTTTATTTGTACACAAATGAAAAATGCACCGATGAGAAATTGCATGACAGAGCCTAGCTTACGTATTTGCTTACAATAAATTACAAAAAAACAAGAATGTAATGAATTTAAAATAATAGGGGTATTCGTCTAAACGCGTAAATGCCTCGTAAAATTAATTGGTTTTGTATGGAAAACCGGTTTATTTACGAAGTTTACGCGGTTACGAGGCATTTACGCGTTTAGACGAATACCTCTAATGTATAGACGATTTTGCGTAAACGTAATACTTAATCATCGCCCCTTTACTTTAAATTTCTGAGCATTAGCATAGAGCTCACAAGCCTCTTATGAAATGACTGGCATGAGATAAAGCTTTAAATAGCACATTTATCTAAACATTTCTTTGTACATCTAGCGACTATACGAGAAACCTTTGATTAATCACGCACTTACTAGTTTCGCGCAATCGCATAGCTATCTTCTCTTCATATTCGTCATTTAACATTTTCGTCGCAACCTTCATGATCTTTGGGGATAACACAAGATATTTTAGTATCTTAAATTTAAAATGCATTTTTAACTAAAATTAACAATTGATTCGATTAAAACCATTTCATTCCATTTGTTTTATGACAAAGTCATAGCCATTTGTCAAACTATCACCACGTTAATGCTTGCGATCTCAACTTTTTTCTACTAACTAAATTTGTTGCTGTTTTCGCATACAAATCTGAATTATCGACTCCTTGCGAACCAGCATGCGTACTCTAAAGGCAATTTCGTGGAAACGGCGCTTTTCACTTGTCGTTTGAATCCTCTTCCCCATTTGGTGAGCTTCTTGTCATTGAGGAGGCAATAACACTGGACGCCAAGGGTAATTGCAGTGATCTTGCAATCTTAAATGATAGTATGGTATCATGCCCAATTTTATAAAATGATCAAATAAACAATTCGATTGCCCGCAGGATACATAACATAATAAAAGACAATAAATTTGATAATGTACATATAATTTGGATTCCTGGTCATCGCAATATCGCAATATATAAAGCCGACCGAATTTCGAAAAACGCTGCTGAAAGAGGTTATTGTAGAGTTGTTAATTTCACTAGGAAGAAGTATGTAGAGTCATTCATAACGAATTAAAAAGTATGTCCTTTAATATTTTATTTGCCTCCATTTTTGATAAATCGAAAAATTGTTGTTGGTTAAAAATTGTTCGCACTCCCCTACCTATGCGAAAATGCTCAACAGGACTAATCCTATTTTGTTAAGATTGGAGTTTACATATCCCCTCGTTGTGGTTGCGGTCATACCGTTGGATATTACCATCAAACTCTTGTTTGTAGACAGTTAAATAATATCAGATCTGAATTTAGTTTATTTGCGAAATAATCAGACGCGGTCGATAGGGAAGTCAAAGACTGCCTCACCGTTGTCGAACGCACCGTCAGGGAGCCAAGAGCCCTGATGGCTGCTTGGCTGTCAGAATAAATATTCACCTTCGTAAAAGGTGTTACACTAGAGAGCAACCGATCCGAAGCCTCTTTTATCGCGGCCACCTCAGCCTGGAAAACGCTGCAGTAATACGGTAACCTAAAATTCAGGTTGATTGAGAGTTTTTCGCAGAAGACTCCTCCACCCACCTTCCCATTCAGCTTCGATCCATCTGTAAATAAATTTACAGGTCCTCGATTCCAGGTACTGTAACTGTTTAGGCGCGATTGCTAACACCAAGTGCCTAAATGCATTCTATGTAATGCTGCATGTGCAGAAATTTCCTTCATTATATTTATGCAATTTTTGCACATGCACTTCTCAACTGACATGTAATAAAACTTTTTTAAGTTATAATTTGATCACAGTTTAACGTATGCTCGGCCTAGTCTGCATCCTCCGGACAATGCTTGTGGAGCTTTTTGCAGATACTGCATGGCAGGGGTGGTAATAGTTGATTACCATTGGCCACAGTGCCTACCCACTACTTTTTGGTCCAATAAATATTTTTTTATATAAATACATGCGAACATACTTGTCTCCCCTCTCACTGAGTTATTCAGCGACCCTCCTAGTCTCTCGCTGGAATGTGGGTGGTGAAAGATCCCTTCGGACCCAGAACCGGCGTGCAGTGATCTGTCCGAGTCGGTAGGAACCCGAAGCCTGTTAGAATTCTGGAGTGCCCATAGCTTGAGGCGAACTTGAAGCCCACACCACTTAGCATTGCTGCGGCGCGCGCAGCGGCAGCCCTGCCAGCTAAATCTATGGGCACAACATTTAGCATGGCATTAAGCGCAAGAGTAGGTGTGGTTCGAAGTGCCTCACTGTTTCCAATTAAGGCGGCTGTTTGCACCTTCTCCAGCTGCTTGACGATGTAGGTCTTGTCAAGTGCGTACCACCAGACGAGTACCCCATATAAAAAAATTGGCTTTATTATAGTTTCATAAAGCCAATGAAGTACATACCTTCGACGAGAGGTCCCAGCGTTTGCCAATGGCCCCTCTACAACAATAAAATGCTACTGTAGCCTTCTTCACTCTTTCCTTTACGTTAGGCTTCCAGGAAAGCTTACTGTTAAGGATCAAGTGTGCCTCCGTATACGGAGGCAACCCGCTTACCTAACCAAACTAACCTAGGGCTGGGATTTTCGGTTAATAGCCATTCATTTTATTATCCAGATATCCGGGTATTCTAAACAGTATTTGAACGGATTCGTAAAATTGTTCTCAAATATAACACTAGTTTATACGAAAAATTAACATTTGTAAAAAAGTATTTTCTAGGCTCACTTTCGGTCGCTGAATATGAAAACAAACCCCAATTTTTTTTTCAAAGAATCGTTTTCGAGATTTTTTCGAAAAACGTGTTTTTTGGTAGCTTTCGCAGTTATTTGTCAATATCTTTTGAAAAGATCATCTAATCGACGAAATGTATTGATGCGCCCTTAGCAAAAATATATAACTCGCATAGATTTAAATAAAAATTATTACTGTTACTAGCGACCAAAATTGAAAAAATTGGAATTTTTATTCATTTTTGAAAAGTACACATTTTTAGATGCTTATTTTTAATTACAAAAATTTGGTTTAACTTTTTTTTCAAATTCGGGTAAAAGATAAATCATTGCAGTAAATTTTGAGTCCAAGATCATCCAAATCGGTTAATAAATGTAGATGTAATGGGGCACTGAGTGAAAATTCAAACTGTATATTTTTCACCAAATCCAACTTTTGGTCGGAAATAAATTTTTTATATTTTTTTTATATTTTTTTTCTTACTCCTGGATGCGAATTCGAGAAGACTCTACCCAACACAAACTAAAAAATTCAATGGGAAAAGCTTATTTTCAACCAAAAGTGTGATTTTGTGAAAAATATAAAGTTAGAATTTTTACTCAGTGCTCCATAACATCTACATTTCTTATCCGATTTGGATGATCTTAGACCCAAAATTTACTGCAATGATTTATCTTTTACTCAAAT
>JAPVRG010096736.1:0-12748 GCA_029783565.1 Rhagoletis cerasi | reverse complement strand
TTAAAGCCGCGAGAAGTCTTTATAACTGGTGCATCCGCAGAAGTGACGCTTGTTCAAGCAGGGCGAATTTGGGAACGCAGTGATCTTGAGTGAACTTAAAAGAGGACGACATAAGGTGGTCAGGGCTCATTTATAAGAAGTCCTCACCGATAATGTTCCGATTCTGCGACTTCCGCTTCAAGATTATTAAACGATTCCCAACTAAAGAAGAATGGGAAGCTGAGCTACCTACGAGAATTGATGGTATCACGATATATACCAGTGGCTCAAAGTTGCGCGCGGAGGATCTGTAGATCTGCTAGCCTTGTGGATATAGCAATACCAAAGGTAACGAAAAGGCCGATGAGATGGCTAGACATGGTTCGAAAATACAGATCAGCGAGGCGGATAACTCCCTGCCCTCATGGATTTGTTACCTACTGAGGAAAATTGGCCATAACAAATGACCTATGGACTAATCGAGACGACTGTGAAGTCTTAAGGCCTTTATAGCCGAGGCTTAACGAGAAACGAACTGTGGAACAGAATCAGGAAATATGGTCTAGCTAAGTAAAAATAATCAAACATTTCTTTGCTATAGAAATAATTTAGACGCAATTTGTATGAATATTTTGATCTAAAAATTTACTCTCTTGGTTCATAGTCATTTTCATCCAGATATCATCCGCCTATTTAGCTGCTGTGGTTTATCTGCAAACTCACATGCACACAACTGCCAGATAGGTATCTACATATACATATATGTATGTATGTACATAATTGTACATATTCATATGCGTATACATATGATCATATGTAGATAGATATGCATTTACTCGAACGCATGCAATTTCATTGCTACTGCGCGAGTATTTGTTGATGAATGAAATTAAAAACGCGACGACAATGATGACTGCAAAAATGCAAAAAAGAAAACATAAAAAATATATAGTAAAGTAAAACTAACAACAAAGTGCTACACCATAGCCGCACAAAACATTAGCGAAAAAAGAATGTATAATAAACGGAGCAAGAAAATAAAAAAGGTCGAAATAAACAACAAAAACAAACAAGCAATTGCGCTGGCCATAAAACAAAAGACAGGCAGCCACAACGCAAAGCAAACAAGATTAAAACAAAAAGCGCTAAGCAAATACGCAAAGCATACGGAATCAGCGAACAAGCGATCCGTCAGCCGAACGAGTGTGCGCGCTGAACCGCAACGCCAACGCGACGTTCCGCAGTTAGCTGTATGCAATGCGGCATAGAAGTGAGGGCAGCGTGAGTGCGCGCGCGGTGACGCTGGCGGCAGCGCAGCAAATACGAGCGGGAAGTTGTATAGGCTTACATACAGTTGCTTTCGTTGTTGTTGCTGTTATCTTGCTATCCACTACTAGCCGTTTGCAATGAGGAAGGAAGCAACGATGAAGAGCAGCAGCAGCAGCATTCAACGCTGTCCAACGCGCCAGCCGCAATGGGCGTGCGCAAGCAGCTAGCTAGAAGCTTGAGTGAAGAAGTTACCGCGTGGCGTGCTGCGCTGCGCTGCGCTGCGAGCACTCGCAAGCGAAATGTGTGCGATTTTTGTACTTTTTGTTTGCAATAAAACAACAACTGGCGTACAAATGCGGCAACAGCAATAAACGGAAGCATTGCAGCAACAATGATGTCTTTGGCTTGATGAAGAGCTGCAGTAGTGGTGCTAGTGCTAGTGGCAGTGGCAGCCACAAATTGCAGCAATGCATGGCAGATGTAGAAAGAAAAAAATTAATCATTATTATGAATATTTGCGTTGATTTTGTTGTTAAGGTAGTTGCTGCTGCTGTCGCTTTTGCTGCTAGTGCCGCTGCATCTGCTGATGCTACATACTATGACGTTTTATATAGTTTGTGATTGTTTGTAATTGTGTTCATGTTATTGTTGTTACTGTTGGTTTTATTGCAAGTAGCATAGTTTGTGTTGGCTTCCGCTGTTGAATTTAATTTGAAAAAATTGCCCTTTCACGTTGCGCTTATGCGCCCGCCATGCTCATACAGAAACACACACAAACGTAAACTCGAATGCAATGTTTACGCCACACAAGCATCGTCCCAGTGGGAAAATAGGGAATGCATTACATATTTCTACCACGAAAAAACATACACGAAAACGTTTGAACGTAAAGTTGCGTCGTAATGTAAGCGAGCGGGTAATGTGTTGCCGAAGATTTGAAGCCTCATCATCGATATAACCGCAATGTTGCATTCCCAAGCGATCGAAGGGATAATGTGTAGTTTTGAAGCCACAAGCAAAGTTTGACAACAAATATAAGTTGCGTTCCCTAACTCGCAAGAAGTGGCAGGAATTTGCCAGAAAGCGTTCCCGTACTCCAAAATCCTGTAAATGAGAGTGATTTTTGGAGAGTTCTGTAGAGAATTAAGTGGCAACATTTTACCCGAACTTTCTCTTCTGGTAAAATCATGAAAAGTGTCAAGCGATCAGCTGTCATGTGATATCAAAGTAAATTGAAAGTTGAGTAAACAAAAACAAAAGCACATCTGCATTTTCACCTTATTAAAAATATCGCAACGAAGAAATATCACATTTTTTAATTATTCTTGTTTATTTGCCTGTATATTTGCGTAAAATTTAGCAAATCGCCAAATGATAAAAAACAGCTATGTGAACAAAATATCGCGTCTACGATATATTTGACAGAAATACCAGATTTTACCCGAAAATCGTTCCCGTACTTTTTGGGTTTTCTCTCTTTCTCTGAGAGCAGTTTTGCTTTTGACAGTTTTACAGGTTTTATCCCGAAAGGTTGAGGAAGGAAACTATAGGTATGTCTTTATTCCACTTTACATATCTCAATAGCTGCTTTAGCCGAATGGTAGCGTATTCGACTACCAACTTTTTGGTCGCGGGTTCAAATCCTGTGGCACGGACGCTTTTCTTTTGTTTTTCTATTTATTATAGATTCTATTCCATTTTCCAATGGGGTATAGCTGTATGTATGTGTGTATATGTGTATGTGTGTGCGTTTCATTTACGGGTGTGTTGAATAAATTATTTCGGTCTAGTGGATATTAGCAGAGCGTGAAGTTGACAACAAAAAGTAATGAAAACTGCAACAACAACAAGTGGGAAATAGTAGCACAAAAACGAATATTCAAGTAAATGAAGAAGCGGCATCAAATAGTAAGAAATATATCAAGAGCGCGGTGTATCTACGTATGTTAATTTGTATGTAAGTATGCATGTTTATGAAAGTAGTGGTTTTGTAACTTGAAAAGTTTAATTTAAAAACTTTTTCGAATACAGTAGAAAATTATAGGTATTTGATTGAAAGTTGCAAATTTTCGCTGAGTACTTAATTATTTTTTTTTGGAACAATAGTAACTGAAAATTATATGCCTAATGTAATCTAAAATTTAGTAGAAGACATTATACATGGGTATATAAATTATATTGTTTCAAGCCAGAGTAAACAACTTTTCGTATTGCTTTTTCGATAACACCATTACATACGAGAATATAACCCATAACTTTTTTACCTTTAAGCCTTGGTAAAAATATGAAGTGGTACGTGATTTTTTTCGAGATTTTCCTGAGATTTTTTCGCGATTTTTCAAAATTTTATCGGACCCTTCGGCATTTTGTTTAAGTCATAGTATGTATGTATTAAAAAATTCAGGCCAAACTTTATTCGGAAATAAATCCATGAACAAGAATTGTGAATTGTAACTAAGGCAGATTATCTCCGTTTGCCACAGTAAACACTCCTCCCACCAAGAAACTCTACACATACATAGCATTTCTGAAGTAAATGAAGTAAAAAATTTTGTGTACGTTTCGAGCTCTTAAAAAATTGTTGCTCGGTTATTATGAGAACCTGCTTTGCCAGTTTCTAGTAACATTTTTTTCTTGGAGTTTTAGGGCTTTTCTTATCCATATCTATAGTTTTCTGACATACATATCTTTTTTCTCGGAACAAAGAATTTTTTTTTTTGGAAATAATAAATTACTTAGACATGTTGATAAGCTTCAAACTTCTAACCAGTGTTGGTTGTTTGGTTTATATGTAGTTCACAACATCGTTTTTAGAAACTCTCAAGACATATAATAAGGCCTGTCTCATCGCCATTAGCCTCCCGGAAACTAGCATCCAAATAGTTACATTTGCTTTCGAATGGCTTTTCATAATAATAATAATAATGGAATACACCATAGATATTAAACTTGCATCGCATAGTATCTCATGTAAATACTTGTCTCCAGGGCTGCAAACCGCTATAAAAATCGGTGCGGTTCGATTCAGTGGTTCGAACCACTTCGAAAAAACTTGTACCGGTACAAGAACCGGTTCATGAGTATCTCTGTACCACGGTTCGGTTCGGTTCAAGTGGTTCAATATTTTTACACTAAGTGATACAAATATTAAAAAAACTATAACAAAGACTATATACTAGGGTGGGTAAATTTTTATGGGTCGATTTTTTTTTACATCGTTCCTAGCATATTCGGATTCTTCATAAAATTCTAAGAAAAAAATTCCTCCAGACCACAGCTCTAAAGTCAATTACCAGCCAGCGCATTGTCATCGTTAATGACATATTCATTGACATCTCTATTTATTCATTTCATATTATTTGTCTTTTATTCATTCAATTGCATAACGTTCATTCATACTGTATGTATACTGAAAAACTCATTCTGTTAGAACTTGTATGTGAATTTAGTCTATGTGAATGTAAAATTGGTCTGTCGTTAAATTGAATTCAATAAAGCTAGTTGTCCTGTATCTGTCTGTAGTGACAGTATTTTTAAAAGAAGATATCTTATATATGTATAAAAATGAATTGTTGTCCGTTAATCTCGCTACGACTCGAAGACGGCTTGACCGATTTGAATATTTTTTTTGGTTTGTTTTTAATATCCTAATGGTTAAAACTAAAAAAATAGAAGGTTGCCACCTGTTTAAAAATTTCAGTATAAGTAAATTAATGAGATAAATTAGATATTACAATATGGGTGTCAAAAGAAAGAGGTTATGAAGGCTTACAGGCGAAAATATTTTTTACGGGTGTTGCCACCTGTTTCAAAATTTAATTTAATTTAATTGGTAAGATAAATTATCAACTTAAAAAGGTTTGAGAATGCTTACTGCTGAAAATATTTTTAAGTCGGGTTCCCACCAATTTCGAAAAGCTTTGTTTTTGAGTTAAGCGCAAAAAATCATCGCACGAAAATTTTTACGAACATTTTCTATTTTTCCTCAAAGTTGGTTTCTTTGAGATGTTGTTATATCCGAATGCTATTTAGGTTTACAAATATTAAACTTTTGAAAATCACATCGTGGCATTAAAAAAATCCGTCTAATGGTCATTTCCGGATACTTTAAGGGTTATCCTCGCTTATCAAACCTTTGCTTTATTAATTAATAAAAAAAAATATTTCCGGGAACTTTTGATACTGGTCCGATATCCATACTTGAAGAAGTGAAACCAAGAGGCACTATTATTCGAGTGGTTTGTAACAAAATATAAAAAATACCCCTATTTAAAATACGAAATAAGCCGAAATTAAAAAAAAATTAATAAAATTTTGAAAAGATTGGGCGAGACGTAAGTCTAGTTAAGAACACAAAAATTGCATATTCAGAACTTCGAATTGACACTTAAAATCTTGGTTTAGGGTTTGTTGCCATCAAAAACAAGGTTAGCAGTTTTACCAAAGCTTACATTTTTAGACAGAGTAGTGTATTACAAAACTTGAAAAATGCTGTAGTAGATTTTCATTTTGAACCGAACCGAACTGGTTTAAAACCGGCTTGCAGCCCTCGTTATCTCTCTGTTTAAATGCAACAACTCGAATGGAGGTTGGTAAATCTGTTTCATAGCTTACCTCTACAGATTTAAGCATGAAAACTAACCGTATTGCGATTATTTTGAATGTGATGCGAAAGAATTAACGTACTTACCATGTGTTTTTTGAATGCCCATAATGCGATTATCAAAGAAATTACTTTAAGAAAACAGTAAAATAGATATGTATTCCAATCTGAATCAGTAATGTGTTACTAGATGAAAGGAGAACCCAAATGGACCACAACTAGCGACACAATGATCTCAATTTTGAAAGGGTTCACGAGCCCGGAGGGGCAACGTCGTACCAGCGAAGATTGGTAACTATTTACGCATTTAAGTTAGCAACTCGATTGAAATGAATTTTCGTTAATCTTAGGCTGTCTGGGAAGGTCTCTAAGGACATATGACAATTTACAGAACAACCGAAGCACTCGACCATCACTACACATTACGAACAATGAGGTGTGAGATATTTTTGACTTGAAATTAAACTAGATTTTGGAAAAACTGATATATTTTCTGAAAAAAGATGCGCCAAAGATTATATGTCATACGTTAAATCATCTAATATTGTGCCAAAGTGAAATGTAATGTCGACAAGGCAGATGATTTAACCTATAATAACAATTAGCGGGGAAAGAAAATATTTTGCGATAAAAAAGTTTGGGCATTGATTGTATAAAAAGTTATGGAATATCTGCTTGCTAAAAAAATGGAGCGCTTGAACCGCGCAAAATTGTCATCGAAAGAGGTTATTTACTTATATCAAATCAATGGCCGTTCATTCGACCACGAATGCGACGTTTCAGATGCAAGATTGAAGTCTTCCGATAAATTATCGTTAAATGCAAAAAAAAATTAATTGTCGATAACAATAAACAATAAAATAGAATTTCTAATATTAAGCAATGTTTTCCTTATAAATAAGTAAGATTCAAATTCTAGATTGATTTATGTTTTGTAGCAATCACATTTTTCAGTTTTAATCTGGCATCTGTTATTTCCAAACATCTTTGTGTGTTGAGTTAGTGAACTACTGTTAATTTTCCGTATCAAATTTGCTGTTATGTTTTTAAAAAAAGTTTTCTACACTACTCTATCAACTATTTAAAATGGCTTCAGCCATCGTGGCTCAGTTGCAGGTATTTGCTTATTAATCAATTTTATTACGAATTTTTTTTCATAAACCGCGTGCTAACTTGTCGTAATTACGCTGACAGAAATATTTTTTTCCTAATTAATCCATTGTATATTTCGTCAGACAGAGCATATCGAGCCATTTCATTGCCACAAAAACTCTTTCCTATGACAATTTCTTGCGCCCTCATTAAAGTACCCTTTTATCTAGCCCTTGCATAAAATATGTATATAAAACTTTCAACTCACCATAATTTTCGCTCACTGCATCCTTTACCGCTTCGACAACGCGTCGCGTCTTTCTTATCGGCTGTCCGAGAATGGTGAAGTTGCGCATATCGATTTGCTGCACGAAGAATAGATAGGTGCGCTGCAGCTCCAATTCGTCGCCACGAACCAGACCGCGTGGTCGTAATTGCTCGCGATAAATGTCGCACTCGCCGCTGCTATTGATGTACGTAAACTGCAGCCGCACAAATTGTTCGCGCTTCACCTGATAACCGATCTGTTGCTTGTAGGCGTTCAACACCTGTACCGTGGCGGCGAAATTGTGGCGTCGATCGGGCGACATCGATGTAATTTTGCCCTCGAAAACGATGGGCGCTTCGAATGCCAACTGAGCGGGATCACGCGCCGAACAATAGCGACGCGATCGTTTGTGCTGGCGTTGACGCTGATTGTGCTTGTTGTAGTTATTACTGTTGCTGTTGTGTTTGTGATTGTGATTGTGCGCCGCGCGATGATTGCTGTTGCTGCCGAAACTGCTATCGCTGGCGCTGTGTTGGTGATTATGCAAATGTTGCTGCTGTTGTTGACGCTGACGCTGCTGATACACCGGCTGCCGCTGAAATATGCTGCCACTTATTTGCTGCCAACTGCCACTACTGCTAGCGCTATTACTCTGCTGCAGGCGCTGAAATTGTTGCTGTGCATTGGATTGTTGCCCCAACGCTGAGACGTGCGGAGTTTGTTGCTGTACGCTGTAGTAGCCAGTGGCTTGCGCAATGCCAAATAGGCGCGAGTCGCGACGCGAGCGCGCCGCTTGATCTTGCTGCAGCTGCAGCTGATGCTGTTGCTGCTCGCGCTGATGTTGTAGCATGCGTTGCTGCTGCTCGCTCAATCCGCCGCGATACGGCAGTGAGGAGGGTATTTCGTAGGCCGCAATTCGGTAGTGTGTGGGCGGCAAGAGGTGCACAATGCGCGTCAAATTCTTGCCATTGACCAGTTGGAACACTTTCTTGGTGGGGTACTGGGAGATAGGCAGCGACGTGCTGCTGGTGGAAGGGGGCGTAGGAGGCGCCGTCGCAGCGTGATGCAAGGCCATTCGATGTTGTTGCTGCTGCTGCTGCAGCAGCTGATGCTGTTGCAGCGAAGTTCGATGTTGGCGCTGCTCGACGGAGACATGTCGACGTGCCTTCGTGCTGCGTCTGTCTGGCACATGCGCCTCATCGCCGACACTGTTTGTGAACACTAGCTGTTGTTGCTGCTGCTGCTGCGTATTCGCAGCTGCATAGGGGTGTTGTTGTTGATGTGGCTTGTAGATTATATTCGAATTGTAGTAACGATTATTGGAGTTGTTGTTATGTTTATATGCTTTAAATAAATTAATTATGTGACTATTTTTATTATTTGGAACTTTCTGTTGTTGCGTGTGCCCATCATCGGCATCATCCTCATGCGACGCATGCTCATCTCCGTCAACATTGGCATCGGCATAGACTTCGGCATCATCTACACTAACCAACTCTTCTTCCTCCTCCTCATCCTCCGCTCTCTCTTCATCCTCATGCTCGTCATCATCATCGACTGCAACATTTTCATCATTTGCAACATGTTGCACACTGAACTGGGGACTAAATACTGTTTGTGGTGCTGCATTTATCGTTGTTGTTTTTGTTTCTGTGGATGTTTGTGTTAATTTGGGTGAAATGTGAAGTGTTGGTGGCGCCGCGCGGCGATAATACGCATACGCCATGTTGTCGGCAAATGTTGCAGATGCTTGCCTATCTCGATGCTCTTGCTCCCGCTGTTGCACTTGTTGCTGTTCTTGCCTGCCACTTTTACTGCTGCTGCTCACTAAGTTACTTCTACTACTAAATAATCTACCGCTGCTACTGATGCTGCTGCTACCACTGTTATAACTATTGCTAATGCGCCAACTATTCTTATTGCTGACGCCTACTACTGCCGCCCCCGCTGCTCCTTCGTTTCCTCTAATACCACCCCCCAGCACACTGCCGACGTCCAGCGCTTGCACCAGACGACTGTCATAAATGTTGCTATCTGCGTCGTCGCCATCGACTGGTATGTAATAGCTTTCTTCGATGATGTCGCCAACAGTTGCTGCTGCTGCTGCAGGTGCTGGTGGTGTTGGTACTGCTCGCAGGCTGAGTGGCAGTGGTGATGAAGGATGCTGTAATGGTGGTGCTGCTCCTGCTGCTGCGCTTGCTCTGTCCGTTGACATTTCTATTGCTGGCGCATTGGCAGTCATTTTCGGCATGGACGCGGAGGCGATGGCAGGCGCAGGCACAGCCGCTGTACTCCGCCGACTCACACGCATGCTGTTCGGGTCTGTGATGCTGGTACTGGTGATGGTGGTGGCCTTGCATGTGACCGACGATGCGCACAGACAGAGCAGCAGCAGGGTGAGCAGCAGTAGCCGCCACATGATGATGGACATTTGCGGTTTCGTGTGTAGACTCCATTTGCGCAATACTCGCGCATACATGGCGTCCGCCCGTGGGAGAGTTAGTAGCAACTCTACAAAAGACGCACAGAATACACGGACGTAGTTGCAAGCACAGTGAGGCAACAACAATTCACGTTTCACGTGTTCTATTTTCCGTTTAATTTTTATTTTTTTTTATTTAAGTGTCTCTCACTCGCTGCGCAGATTTACGCTTACAAACTGAACAATTTTTTATTGTTTACTTAGACGTAGATGAATTTTATTCGATTTTTCGCAAAACTTTTATTTAAGAAAGATTACGCCTTTCAAGATTTCTTAACGCTTTTTCGCAATATTTTGTTGTTCTAACTGAAATTTATTTTTTTAACCGCTCACATGCTGCCCTTTATCCACTGCACAGCTTTTAGCCTTGGCCGCGTGTCCGTGTTGTAGTTGCTTTTGCATGAAATGCTGTCGTAACGAGTAGTTCGCAAGCCACATTGTCACGGATTATTTTTGTGCTGTTGTTGTGATGAATTAAAAAAAAAACAGTTTATGATAAATTTTAGACTTTTATAAAGGTTCACTTCGAAAATTCGAGAATATTTTGTTGCATTGAATTGTGGTTTGAAAACTTTTTCACCTAAGTCAATCTATTTTGCAGTTACACAATAAGTAATGAACACTCTTGATGACTTGGTTTCATACAGTTTTTTCACGCACATACTGTAACGCCACTTTCACTTTTTGTTAGTGTTTTTTTATTCTGAATTATTACTTGAAATATGAAGATGCTTCGTAAATGAATTTTTTTAATGAAAACTCTTTCTTGTTCCACTTTTTTGTTGATTTGCTGGAAGAAGGCAAGAATGACTTGAAAGGTAAACTTTTTAATCGAATTAGTTCGCAAAAAAATTACTGCAGATCTAATGCAACTTAGAAAGCTTGTAGTAAAAAAACAAGTTTTATTTACAATATTTTTGGATTTTGCAAAGTTTTTTATTTTGCGTGTTTAGTTTTTATATTATTTAAAATTTTTTTTTTCGTTTTTATAAACGAAAAATTTTTTTGTAAATTTTTTAATTCAAATTTCTTTTAATTTTGGTATGCACTTTACCTAAAGTTTTTGTTTGTATGCTATTATGATGTTTTTTTTTAATTGCTAATTTTTATTTTTTTATTTTTGTTAAATCTAGTGCAATTCAGTTAAAAAGTCTTGTTGAAACTTTAAAACTACTATCAAATTTTCAAACATATCTTGTTTAATATTTTTTTATAAAATATTGTTCAGAACTATCTGTTTTTGTTTTAATTTAATTTAGTTTAATTGAATTTAATTTAATTTAAGTTATTTTAATTTATGATTTACTCTGGAACGAATTTCCGTCATCCCTTTTCAAGTTTGGTTTGGAGACAACGAACGAAAAATGACACTGAAGATGGCACAATGCCGAAACCGGTTTGTCTCCAAACCAAATTTGGCAAAGGAATGATGGAAGTTCGTTCCAAAGTAAATCACTTTTCCACCCTGTCGGAAAACTCAACCAACACAAGCAAATATTTTAATTTAATTGTTTTTAAATTTTTTATTCATTGGCGCTTTGTTGCCAATATTTTGATGTTGTATCATTTTTTCGAATGCGGAATGCCTAGTACTAACTCAACAGAAAGGCGAGTGCTGGACATAACTGCTCGACTTAGATTAAGAGTTATCAACACGGGCCGAGAAATAGCCTTTTTAAGAGCAGTATGCCAGGAAATCACTCAAGATATAACTGTGTGAACAGGAGGAAGGACGGGCGAAAAAAGTGGACAGTTTTAAAGGACTTCACTGGCAGCCATCACCAATACATTTCCCTCCAAATCGAAACGCATGTTAGTGGAACACGTCAACAATCAATAAATCAGCACATCTAGCCGACATCGACGAACTTCCTGCAGAATAAAACTCGGATGAAGCAAAAGTCAGGAAAAATATTGCATATATTGCGCCGAGTGGAAGACGAAGAGCTGCAGCATACTGGTGTTGTAAGAACATTGCCCAATCACTACTTTTTTCCCAAACACCTGATTGCTCAGATATGAGGTTTTGCTTTAAAACTCCGTCATTTAGACACCTAAAACGGAATAATTTCGTGAGCTATTTACTAATTCATCATACAAGGTCTACTGAGAAAATCGTCAAGATCGGTAATCTATAAGCAATGTTCAGATATAAGTTTTTGCGATATAGCTCCTCAATCTGTGTAGTTCGCAGGGTACATCAATTTAGTAACGACTTACCAGTGATGTTGGCCTACAGGACGAAAATGTTCTAAAATTTTAAAACTCTCTTAAAAGAATTTGCTTTGCATATAAATTTTTTTTATTTACGACTTTTTTTGGTTTAGGTTTGCTTTTTAGTATTAGTATTTTACACAGGTTGAGAGCAAGTTTAAATAAAATTAGATTTTTTTTTAACTTGAAAATAAAAACTGCCAGAGGGAAAACAATTTCTCACTTAAACTGTTAGTGAATGCGAAATAATGTTGCATTTATTCTGCCCTGCGCCAGAACTATCAGGTTTTCGTGTTCTTTTCTCAGCATTTTCACAGGCATATTGCGTGCTCTTTCTTTAAAATGTTGCACTCTGATGTTGCCATTGTGACATTGCCAGGTGACATTGATTCCGAGAAAAGAAAACGCCATTTATTTTTTTTTATAAATTTTTGACAACATTTTCCTTGCTTATTTTTGGGAATTCTTATAATAAATTTAAACGACAAATTTTTTATTTAAAATATATTTTTGATTTTTTTAAGTTTCCAACTAGAGCTCTTGTTGAAAGTCGACTATCCGGCTATTCGATTAGTCGACTAGTCGATTAGCAACTTTTTTGGAAGTTGAAAGTCGAGCAACAAGTAGTCTGAAAATCGACTAACCGAATTAATTCGAATAGTGACAACTGCTCACAAAAATTTTTTTTATTTTAAAACAAATTAAAATTTTGCCTTCAAAATGAGTTCTCGTTCATAAGACGTAGCTGTTTAGCCCAACTGCTACGAAACTGTTGAACTCAACAATTACGTCTTAGAAACGGCTTGATGAATGTGTTGCCAATTGAACAGCTGATAAATAT
>JAPVRG010096734.1:0-10782 GCA_029783565.1 Rhagoletis cerasi | reverse complement strand
AAATAAAGGCTTATTGTTCATTCCGGTAGATCTTTGAACAACGAACGCCCCATCCCAGCAAATGGCTCAAAAACGCCCTATCTCAGCTGAATTTGTTTTTGAATTTACTTTAAGATAGGGCATTCTTCAACAAAATTCTTAATAGGATGTTTTCAATCGTTTTCTGAGGTAGGGCGTTTTCGAATCGGCAGCCGAGATGATTTTTTAGATACCAATTTGAATCTATAGCAGTAATTTTCGGTCCCTGGTAGATACTTCACTTCCTTTATTATCTCATTGATTTTTTTCAATGGCATAACATTCCACTAGGTAACACCGTGATATCAATTCAAATTTGACGTACCGCCTTATGCAGTGTTTTGTTTCAAAGATTTTTCAAAACTCTACCTACAATTCGGCACACAGTTGGAAATAATTGAATTTTGACATTTGGTCAGAAAATATCATTGTAGTATTACTAATATCATCAAATCACACCATGCCGAGAAAATATCCCAATCACGACGCATATATCGCAATGTCTGGAGGTTACTTTAGGTAGTGAAACGATGAACCACTGCAAAAATCGGGGAATTAGTAGATTAATAAGGCTACTCGAACATTTTAAATACTTCGTTTTTTATTTTTAGAATACATCGCATGCTTTTTGGCGAAAATCATATTTCAGCCGGATGGGAACCCTTAGCATATTCCTTAAAACTGAGTAGGAATGGGTGAATAAGCAAAATTTTAAACTGATATTGTGTTCAGCTGCCAACAACGATCTCAAACCGTCATTGACGGCTTCTGTTCGTCGTAAATGAAAATCTAATTCACATGAAATTAACGGGAATTGACGTAACACATGCGAAAATTTGTAAAAAAAAAAGTGTTTAAAGTAACAAGTTTTTAAAATATTCCTCATCCTTTAAATTACATTACATTTCGAGGTTTTCTTCTTCATATTTCTATTTTCCTTATGCGTGCTACACCATTTAGTAGGGAATCGAGCCTCAAATAAAGACCAAAAACATTTATTTCATTTACCTCATTACTCTCAAACTTATGGACTTATGAATGCAGAAAGTACAGTTAAGTGTTCACTTTTGCTCCACAGTGTAAATATATACATAAATACATAGGTACATTCATAGGTAGATATTTCGTCTGTCAATTTGAACTTCATTTTTTATTAACAATAAATAAGTAATTACTGCTACCAATAACGAATAACATTATTACTTTCGTCATTAAATCTTTGCAATTTTAGAGTAAACTGCTCCAGCGGAGAGTATGCACTTGGAAAAACTGACTATGCAGTGTTCGCGGGAAATCCAGCTTAAACTTATAGTATAGCTTGATAATTTTAACAATAACTAACGACAAATATTTGAATGTACTTTTTTCGCGTTGTTATTGTTATTATTGTTTGTTAATAATTTACACAACCGCAATTCATACTTAAGTAGTCACGAACGAACGTACATGTGTATGTATGTATATACATGCATATACACATACCCTGACGGGAAAAAGTAAATATTAGCCAACTAATCTTAAATTAATTTAGAACAAATGCAGCGTGAGGCAGTTTTGACCCCATATTCCGTTCTTATTCTTCATTTCACTTAAGTTGTTGAATTTAAATTACAAGTTAACTAATTTAACATAAATACAGTATGGGACAATTGACAGCTTCCTATGACTGAAATAAATCAGTTCGTTGCAAGAAACAGCAAATAGTTGTAATTGAAAGAAGTTCAATTTGTAAAATACTTTTTAATTAATTTCATTTCCGGTAGGGTACATCGACTTTAAATGTATGACAGTATGGAACACTTTGTACGAACGAGCTTCTATTGTGTTGTCATTATTGAATGCATGAGAAAAGTGAAAATTAAAACAACAAATCTCAAAATAGCAAGAGCAAACGTACGTGTGTTCAGCATGCGAAATTGGTGTATCTTCTTCCCCATACTTAAATGCAGAAACTATGGCGTCCGCTTCACAGAGCATTCCTAACGATTTTTTATACAAATTAGAAAAGTGTAATTTAGAAAAATAGGTTACTAATTTGAAAACGTCGAATTCCTCCTCGTTTTGTTTAATCCCAACTTGAAAACTTGAACACCGTTAAGCATCCAAATTTAACGAAGTGCATATTATGCATGTAGGGTTATTGTACTTTATTCTTTTTTACCTTTATTTTTATTGATTCAATTTATTGTTCTTTGATTTTTATTGTAATCAAAAAAAAAAAAATTTTGATTAGATAAAAATAAACTTTCAACGTTTCTATTTGGAGTTTTTCCATTTTTCAATTTAATTTTAAAATATATAAAAATTTCTTAAAACGATATAATGTACAGTGGCACTCACGTTAATAGCACAATTTTCACAATATTTTACGTGAAACATTTTTTTCGTAAATTTTTTATAAAAATTAGTTGATTCTATAACAAAACCATATAAGTCAAAATTTAAGACTTTGTGCAAAATTTTTGGGTATGCAGTTTTGTAGCCTATTCAATTTTAGTATATTAATGTGCAGGTTAAATAAAAAAAAAATTCCGTTGATTTTTTGATAATTTTTTTTTGCTGGCGGCGTTACGATTTTTCTTCCATACAAAGTGTGCTCGACAATTTTTTTATATGTATATATATTTTCGGGAATTTTGCACAAAGTTTTAAACTTTGACTTCTTTGGTTTATGTTATAGAATCAACTATATTTTCATAAAGTATTAACGCAAAAAATGTATCACGTAAAACATTTTGAATGTTGTAAAAGATAAATGTGTGCTATTTACGCGGGCACCACTGTATGTACATACAAACATACATATGTATCCATGTACTTTGAAAATTGTTCGCAACTCCCACAAAAACAAATTCTTCGGAACACGTTACAGATATAAAAAGAAAAACTATTTTTTCACCAATTCGCTTAAAGTTTTTTTCTCTTTTAATGAAGGTTTATTAGACTGTACCACCTCAAAACAAAAAAAATCGCCGTACATTCCTGAGTTTAAAATATTTTGCAAAGGCGATTTCGACACATTCAACCAAGAAAATTTTTTTCCCCGAATTGACTTGCCTCGAGACAAAACAAAAACATCGATGTATCATACTTTAAGATCCGACTCTAAATGCCGAAGATATGACGAAAAATGTAAAAAAGGCGACCAAAAATTTTTTTTCCCGAAATTGCATTGCAAAAATACTTTAGACTCGGGAGTGACGGCGAACTTATTTTTTCTGGTTCGGTCTAATTCATTTGTACATATACATGCATATATATCGCTCATTTATTAAAATAGTGTCATAACTCAAAAAACTACATTTTTGAGCAAATGATGCAGACTTATTCGTTATATAAAGTTTCATATTGTGTAAGAATTACATGCTATGTACCTATAATCTTTTGTAATTTCCGCACAAGAACACAATATTCATCTCTCACTTCTGCATTTTGGGAGCAAATTTAAAACTTTAAACGCGTCTCCTGTAAACTCCAGTTTTTCGAATTATGAGTATTTTAGTAAATGCAATGGTCTCAGCTCGGGCGGCCCATAGCGTTGCTGATAAATATAATTATAAGGCTGATAATTGACACTGGTGACGCCGATGCCGCTTTGTATGTGCTACTGAGCCTTTACATATGCGTGCTTGTACATACATACATACATACATACATATGTATGTCTGTATGTATTGCATTTAAAATTTATATAATCTTCATGTTGAACAATAATTTTGTATTTTTCTCGTACCCATTACTCAACATTTCGCTTTTGTTTATTCACACACATAAACAGTTAACATTCCTTTTTTATTTTATCAAACTTTATGTTTTGTCGGTTGACGAATTTTTTGTCTGGTTGGGTTATTAAGTTCACTTTTATTATAATTTGATTACTTATTTCATTTAATTTATGCATGCTTATAACAAATTTTTCGCAGTTAATATTCATAACAATGCATGAATATGTAAATATATGTATGTATTTTCAATATTTGGTGGTAGACAGCTTTAATCAATGTGAACAAAATCATCAGAGTGATTGCGTTTTTGGTTCTTCTCCAGAAGTACAAGCTTTTTTATTCGGCGCTATCACTTAGTCCACCGTAGTCCGATTTTCGTGAAATCTAAGAAAATTCGGTAAATGATTCCGAATCGCTATGAACGTATGCATTCAAAGTACACACATATTTACATATGTACATGCGATTTTCGTTCCTATTCGAATGCAGTGATATTGTTTTTATTTCCTTAATTCATCATGTATGTACCTGTTGAACTACGCATGCAATCCGTCGTCTTTGTTTCAAAATTCCTTTGAGTTAGCCGTTACCAAGCATCACTTTGATCCAACAGAGGCCATCAGTTGGCCGATGAATTTTCTGTTACTTTTGTGCCAACAAGTGATGACCTTTTCTCCATTGTTGTGATTTGCGTTAACGTGCTGAAAACAATAAATCTTGGTCTGTGTCTACCTGCTTTTCGTAAACCAAAATGTACTGCTTAGATGATATTTTAAGCCACACACGCATAAATAAATGCGGTTCTTATTTAATTTATCACATTTAAAGGTCCTGCAAATATACTTTTTTGCAAAGAGCATTTTAGAGAGGCAAACAAATCTTAAGGATTATTTGTTTGGAATTATTGCCTGCTTTAAAAGAAAAGGGGCTCGTGTGTGCCTCTTTTGCGAAAACCAAATTCCCTTTCTAAACTTTTTTCTAGAAAGAAACAGCGCCTGTATGAGTTCTTCATAGTGTTCGTAGTGGCTTATACCCAATTTAACCAAACGACTTCGTATCGAAGTCGATTCCGACTCGTTCTAGTGAACAATTTATTTGCCGGTGAACTCGTCAGTGGATGAAAAGCACAGTTCGCCGGCGGGTAGCAAAAACGATTTACCAGCGAAGTGCAAAACGATGCTAAAACTGTATGCAGTACTATACAATTAAAAATAAATTTGTTATTGAAATGTGAATGAAAAACTAGGGAAGTCCGATCCCCCTCATAGTTGAAAGGTACTTGCACACACTTTTCGTACAACAACATAGCCAACTTTAATGTTTATTCTTTGGAAATCTAATTTGAATCTGAATTTAACTCGGAATCCAAATTTACTTCAAAAAATAAACTATTCGTACTTGTATTAGAAAATTTCAACAAAATGGTCTTCATTTATCGGGTTTATAAACATGAAACTATATTGTTGTTGAGCTTAAAAAGAGCAATTAATTCCAAATTTTGGTAAAATAGATTGTAACGCAGGTCTCTTAAGATAAGCTTTAGTACCAAAAATGCTCGCTCAACACAGGTTTGAGTCGCAGGAACGGAATGAACAACAAAAACAATTTTTCGAAAAAATGGAAAGCAATATTTCTTGCTATTCCAATAATCGATATTATCCGCGTCTTTTCGGCTCTCATAGGAATCCTCATCTGATGATGAATTTGCCAGCTCAAGCTCGCGTATGTGGCTACTGTGCTATCGTCGGCGTTGTTTAAATCGGACTTTTTTCAAGCATGTTCAACCACTCACTTTTGTTCTTGGCGTTTCCACATTACATCATATTCAACCACGTTTGAATACATATATTGCAAAAACACGTTTGTTAACAGCGGTTTGGCAAGCGCGATCTACAATACTTGAAAAAGGGATTACATTCATTGATTCGATAAATTTTGGTAAACAAGGCTGCATTTGAAAACGTACAGCTGCAAAGTTACTATACATTTTAACTGAATTAACTACAACGGTTCGAGCAAACATTTTCCAAGCGTCGTTCTTATGAAGTAAGTTTATAGAAAGCTTACAGTAAATGCATTTTGCCTACTGGGGAGAGATGCGTCGATTTTATGTCCAAGGCAATTGGTTATTTGCGTAGGAAGCTAATTATGTTACGCATGCCCAGTATACTAATCTGATTGAACAGAAAGTTATTTATAAACTTTTCAGCATTTTGGGATTTGTTGTATCCCCAATTAACTCAGATCTTCATAATAAATAAGTTGCTATGATGTTTTTTTCTATATTGCAAGTTTTTTTGTTCCATTAAATGTGAGTGTAAGTACCTTTCATATATATGGGAAATCGGACTGCTCCAGTTTTTCATTCACATTTCATGTTGGAAACACTCAACCCTAAACAAACTATATATATATATTTTTAAATTCTAGAAGTTAATACCTGTCCGCTAATACCAAGTTTTCATATATAGAGTTAAGGCTTTGTTCGTTACTAGGCTAGGCCTTTTATTTTGAACAAAAAAATATTTTGCTCGGCTTAACTGTTATCGTCTGACTGAAAATATAAAAGTCAAATATTTACTGTAATCTTTTTTATTTCTCCAAATAAGAAAATTAATTTGTTTCGAAACTTTTATTATAAAAGTCATAACTGGTTGGGTCGCATTTTCTTTCATATAACTCATGCTCGACATTTTTTATATTTGGAAAAAACAACTTCGTTTTGACGTCGTTTCGAGTTCACCCAGAAGACTTCACCAGACCGACGTCGAAACGAGTTCGACTTGAACTCGTCCGCGTTCTGTGGTAAATTGGGTACTCACATACTTATGTATATATGTATGTATGTAGTCACCAAGATACAAGCTGCTTTCGTTATGATACAATAGTCCGAAAAATGTCGTGTAGGTATTTGTTCCTTACCTTCTTGGACTTTGAATAAAAATGATCGCTTCTTATCGCAACGTTTTTATCAGTTTTGTGGAAGATATTGCCGACTGATTAGGGTACTTATTTTACAAATATACAATAATAAACATACATACATATGTTTAACATCTGCGATGAGAATTACTGTATGAAAGACTAAAAGAATATTTTAACTTGAGGGACTTCACAGGGGGAGCCCACATTTGTGTCGCACAGAGGAGTATTTGCATAGTAAAATCGGTCAAAATTATTTTATGTGTATGAAACCAAATGATAATTAGGGGGTTTCTTATATTTTAAAGTTATTTTTACTGATGAAAGTAGTAGCGATGCATCGAGTTTGTTCAATAGATCTTTGACAAATAATATTCAATTGTTATGTAGCGTCTACCAAATTAAAGATTTGATTTACTTACGGCTTTTTAATTATGCGAGCATCGACTCTCCTTATAACTGTCCGTTAAACATTTTTGCTTGATATCCCTATTGAAGGATCTTAAACTTCGACTTTAAATAGCAGAAGAGGACGAAGGGACACAGTTTTATAACAAAAGGTTGTAGAAGAAAATATTGAAAACATGATTATAGTTCATACTATCTTCTTTCATAGCTTGTTTTTTTTAAGATTGGTCCACAAAAAAACATAATAATGAAAGAAACAAATACAGCTATTAAAAGAGCATAAAACAAAAAAAAATTATCCCAACAATGGCTATGTTCTATTTGAGATACATACGTCAAAGATCAAGTAGCGCTGGCGACTTTTATGACTGCAAATTGATAAAATCATTATTTTTTAAATTTTAACCCAAAAACTAACATGTGGTAAACGCCGTAAAACAATTTTAGCTTTACTCACATATTTGTTTTCATACACTAAGAAAAAAGTAACATGCTTTTTTCAAACGAAGTCATGTTAGCGGTTTGAAATTTTTGAACAGAAAAAGTATTTTTTAAACAAACTTAAACACAAGTTTGTTTCATCGGTCACAGAGAGATGTTGTCTAGAAATTTTAATCAAGGATTAGTTCAGCTCGATAAAAAAAAATTTCTGAACAACGCCACTCTGTAACTGTGTAAAGTTTGTTTGATCGGTCACAGAGAGGTGTTGTCTAGAAATTTATATCGAGAATGAGTTCAGCTGAATAAAAAAATTTCCAAACAACACCACTCTGTAACTATCAAAATGAACAAGCTGTATAAATGCACCAAACGCGAGATTTGGCCTTGATTCTAAGTGAGTGCGCAGAGATGCTTGCTACAATTTGTAAGGCTTCAGAAGAGTCCGGGTTCGAATGCCATTCGACGGAGCATATAATTTTTGATTTTTTAAGATTGTTCGCCGTACACCCCTCATATGAAGTGTTTTTGAAAAGCTTTAAAAAAAAAACAATCAACCGTAGTAGTCGTCCAATTACATTTTTATTCATATCTTCGACATTTATAGTCGGATTTTAAAGTGTGGTACACAAATGTTTTTGTCTCAAGGAGATGGTTTTTCCTACGGAAGTTCATTCACCTTATGTGCTCCATTTTACTATGCCATAAAGAGTAAATTCATAGAAAAAGAAAAAAATTACGTCGAACTATCGAAAATACCAAAAGAGAGAAAATCAGTAATGTTTGGCATCAAAAAAGACAAAATTGTCCGCACATTAGAGCTGCGCGTCCGCTTATGGGAGATTTTTTTTCGTAAATCGACATGTTTGTGTGTCCGCGTCCGTTTATCAGAAAGTCCGTATATGGGAGACCATTTGCTATGGAAACAAAACCAAAAATTGTTCGTTTGCCAATTAATGATAATGATAATAATAATAACTAGCTTACCCGTGCGAATTATTCGCATCAAATATTTTAGAATAAAGTTGAAATAAATTAACTCAGGTATTTGCTTCAGGAGTTTGGTTTATTGCAGTCACTACAGATATGTAATTTTTACTGAAATCTTACATAACTTCTTTGAAAACAATGCTAGAAGTGAAAATACTAAGGTGATCATTCTTTTCTTTTTGGTTGAAAGTTTCTTGGATACAAATATAAATATCATTAACAGGTCTATTCTGCGCTGGTAATAAAAATTTTGTTACCGGTAAATAAAGTTCCTGTCAATTTTTAAACCCTGTTCGCATTCTGTGTACTCTTGTAACCGGTAAATTTTATTACCATCTCATAAGCTGGTAATAAAATATTGCCCCGTGAAATATGCAATGCCAGAATTTTCACAATTCTTCATAGCTGAATTGCTGAATATATTAACTTTACCAACGTTCCTAGAATCGCGGTGACAAGAACTGGTAACATGTTTTGGTAATAAAATTTTCCGGTTACAAAATCTTCGGTAACGTGCAGAATAGACCTGTAAATCTACGAAATCTCGAAGAAGCCACGTATAGCTGCCCATGCGGTTGCGGTAGATACAACCCTGCCCTTTGAAGCGTCAGACCTTGTGCTTTATTGATTGTCATAACAAAGGCTACCTTTACCGGGTACTGTTTTCTTACTAATTGGAAAGGCATGACTGGATCAGAGATTAATACGTGGTATTAGTACAGTTTTTCTGTATGAATAAACTTAGCAGTAATTACGTACTCACCTAAGTGAGTGACCACTAATCGAGCACCGTTAGTTAATCCCTGATTAGCGTTAAGATTTCTGGTTAACATAATTATAGCATTTTTCTTCAAAATTAACTTATGGGGTGGTAAATCCGACGGATTCAGGGAGTTTAAAAATTTTTTGCTCCCTTTTTGCTGAACAGAATCTGAACTCAGGTAAATCTTTTCTTCACCAAATAACAGATTGGAAATAATATGCTCATTCATTTTTGTGCAACCATCATTTTTTGAATATAAAAATGCTGTTGAATAAAACTGGAAAATGTTGTTATCATTGATTTGCGTGACATTGAATACGAAAGTAATAATCTTGTCGTAATTACAAAAACAATGTTCCGGTATTTTAATCGCTCCATTGGAGTATTCTGTCTGAAATTCTAAATCACCATTACCTAATTTGAGTAGCCATTCAGTAAAAACATGATCCTCATTTGCCCGCATATTTTGGGTCAACTCATGAGTTATAACCTGTCGCCATAAGGGTGATCGTTTAACTGCACTTTCAACGATGGCCGTCCTACTGCCATGTTTAGCATGGATACAAACCACTGGCTTGTATTTGAGCGGCTATAATGCCTTTATCTTTTTAAGGCAATTTTTGGTAAGAAAATATATATTTCAAATAACGTAAATATTTTTCGCATGTGCATTAGGGTGGTCCCTAAAAATGAAATTTTAAGTCTCACCCCCTCAATCTGTAATACCACTGTCAAAGATACCACCTATAAATTTTAGCCCCGATTGGAGACGGTTAAGGCGTGTCGCACAGAGGTCAAAGTTCAGATTCCGCTATGTAGACTCAAAAAATTTAATCTATTTTTTTTTCATCTAATACCCAAAATCGATACTACTGTAGGCACAGATATCTCTTATAAATTTTGGTCCCTATTGGAGTCGGTTAAGGCGTGTCGTACAGGGTTCAAAGTCCAGATTCCACTGTGGAGACTCAGCATACACGAATCTGAACTTTAACGCCTCTGCGACTGGCCTTAACCGACTCCAATCGGGACCAAATTTATATGTGATATCTTCGACGTTAGTAGTATCGATTTTGGGTATTAGATGAAAAAAAAATTTATTTTAATTTTTTGAGTCTTCATAGAGGAATCTGAACTTTGAACCCTGTTCGACACGCCTAAACGGTCTCCGATCGGGACCAAAATTTATGTGTGACATCTTTGACTATATTAGCATCGATGTAGGGGTTGAGGTTAAGGAAATCTGATGTAAAAATGTGCTTCATATACATTTAAGGGCCACCCTAATAGACATACGTTAGCACAGAACAGAAAAAAACTTTGGAAAAAATATATTGAATAACTCAGTGAGAGGGGAGACCAGTATGTTAGCATGTATGTATTTATATAAAAAAAAAATATTTATTGCAACAAAAAGTATTGGGCAGGCACTGTGGCCAATGGTAATCAACTATTACCACCCCTGCAAGGTTGTAAGCCATGCAGAGACCGCTGAAAACTCCAGAAGCATTGTCTGGA
>JAPVRG010096722.1:1773-12149 GCA_029783565.1 Rhagoletis cerasi | reverse complement strand
ATAAAAATTTTGAATTTATTTATTAAGCAAATGTTTTTTTTTCGGCTTTTGCAAATTAAATAAGTTCTCTGCAAGAAGGTTTGTTTAAGAAAATATGTGTACATTATTGGTATATAGGGTATGGAAATATCCCTTTTCCCTAGCAGTAAACCTTTTATTGTGGGCAACAATGATGTTGTTCAAATAAGGCAGATCGAAATATGCGCTCTCTGGGAAAATTTTTACTTGCAAAAATTTGCCAAAAAGAAAAACAGCTGCTTACATGCTGCTTCTTGCATTTTACACAAGTGAAGGAATAAATTTTGGAGCTAAGAAGTTAAAAATGCCAAAATATAACTATTTAATTAAAACTTCATAAAACTAGTAACTACTAGCAAGGTTAGCGTTTTCGTACTTATTTTTGGATAGTTGCTGGCAAGTTACTGGATATTTTTTGCTGGAGAACACGTGAACAGAGCTAATACCTGTAATTATTGTACCATGGTTTTTGCGTACATTCTTAGAGGCTGTTTACTTTTGGTTGAGAATTATCAAAATCGCCAAACTAAAGTAGCTGTACCACTGACGGCGATATCTTTGTTTTCTATATCGTGTCGAACTCAGCTGTCAGAGTAAAAGAGAATAGAAAACAAAAACAAAGCAAAGAATGGGAGGAAATGAAGGAAAATATAAAAAAAGAACAAATCCAATTAGGAATATGTGGGGGTAATTTTAAATATGTTTTGCATTCCCGTACAATTCGTCATTTGTTCTCTCTTAACACTCACATAAGAGATCGAGTTTTTAGTTTGACAGTTCCACAAGTTTTGTTCGAAAAATTCTGGAACAGACTAGTTATTATTCAAGAAGTGCTGCCACCCTGGAACCTGATTGGAATGTCATCCAAAGCAGAAAAGCAAAAGATTTTTTGGAACAGAGCTAAGGCAAAAAAGTAAATTTTTGATCTGCCGTCAAGTGAAAATTATAAAAATTGTCCAGAAAAGCGATATTATTTTTAGAAATGATTTGTCAATAATACGGTGTTTGCAAGACATTTTGAAATTAACCAAAAATTAAATATACGGAGATATTTTCTGCACCTTATGAAATGGCAAAATTTCGATGATGACGCCACACGAATAAAGAAAACAAATCCATTTAACACGACGGTGAGTTCCATCATTACTTATCTCATGCAAAGAAGAGGCTAGCGACAAAAACAGCGAACCAAATAGATTTAATCTACGGTACAGTCGCTGACGCAGAGGGCGGACGCAGTAATTGTGCGGCCGTTTGCAGCTCGCCCGCCCACAAAGTACCTCTACCGTAGCGATACAACGGAAACCACCAACACAACAAAGCAACCACAAGCAATAAGGCAACAATATTTAATATACCAAGCATTAAAATTCAAACAACGCACATATTTACACGTTGGATTTGAGGACGGCGACACTAGCCAGTGGAAGAGTGATAATAAGAATCGTACAATAAGTAATTAACACCGAATATGGCTAGCATATCCGACCGGAAACGAAATACGTTTTTAAGTTACGTTGCACCCTCTCCGGGAGATGTAAGTTCCATAAATTTATAACATTAGAAATGGTTATAGTACATTAGAGGCTACGAAATTCATTACTAAGCCTTGGCTTCACATAATTTTTCTGTCATACCTATTCATAAATCCGGACTAATTTTTTTACTTCAAACTTAATAGATTCCTAGACAAGAGGGCAGCGATGATTGGCTTCCAACAGAGCTGCGTGACCTACACTTGGCTAAACCGCGCTTGTTACCCAATGAACTGGTCGTAGCATCAGCACCAGCATATCTCTTTTCCGCGATAATGCCAGCGCCTACAGAGAGCAGTGAGCTCGATAGGTCCCGCCAGGCGGTATTTGGCTTGCTAAGTGTTACCAATTTTAAAATGGCATTCGTACCACTGCAGCGCCAACAGGAAGAAACTCTTCCACAGGAATCATATCAGGAACACTTGTATCTGCAACGCAACGATGTGACACTCAATAATATTGACTACGTATACCAGCTAGCAGAGGGTGGAAGAGTGAGCGTAAGGACACTCAGCGGCGGCAACAAACGAAAAAAACTCGACGCACAACAAAAAGTAATGAGTGGCCGCATTACAGCACTTCATATTATCTGCAAGAACTTTCGACTCCTTAAATTTGCCTTCCAGCAGTCGAGGTCTGGTCCTGACTATGGAAAACTGATTGCTTCGGCGCTGGCGCGATTCGCCTATCCATCGCGTCATGATCTGAGTTTCGCCTACTGTTACCGTGAGCCATATTATTCCATGTTGGGCAAATCCAGCGTAACCATGTATAGCACAAAAAATGATTGGGCACGAGAATTAATTCGATGCGGGGCCAACGAGTGGCAGGTGGTGAGTGCGGAAAATGTGCCCCAATTGCAAAATTTATTACAAGCACCGAAGTACACGCTGCCACCTCACTTTGTCATTCCTAAATGCTGCACAGTTGACCGATTTCTAGACCTATCCCGTGCATTCTACGACTCACGAGCGGCTTTTTGGGTATTTGGTTATGGTAACGCATCGTTAGTCCGTTTGGCCGAATTAAAGCCTGCGATGCAGCAAGACACTAAAATCGAGAACGTGACACTTGAGTTGGTGAGGAAATGTGATGAACGACGCACACTTAAACTGCTACAGTTGACAGATCGTCTTCCTAGTATTCAAGATGTGCAAAGGGCTTATCTAAAGTTTCGACGCCTATGTACGCCCGAAAGTCCGCAAGAGTTTCTCATGCAAGATTCAAAATTTTTAACAAATTTAGAGAAGTCGAATTGGATTTTCTATGTGTCACTGTGCTTGCGATATTCATGTGAGGCGGCTGAATCATTGCGATCGGGAACGACATGCGTGCTGCAGGAGACCAATGGCCGAGATTTGTGCTGCATTGTGTCAAGTCTGACACAAATAATATTAGATCCCTTATATCGGACAATTGATGGATTCCAATCACTGGTGCAAAAGGAGTGGATTGCGTTGGAACATCCCTTTCAGACTCGATTGGGCCATGTTCGTGGTGATGCCGCCGAAGAGGAGGAAAGTCCCATATTTTTGCTATTTTTAGACTGCGTGTGGCAACTGCTGCAACAATTTCCGGACGAATTCGAGTACAGCCAAACGTATCTAACGACTTTGTGGGACGCATGTTTTCTGCCTATTTTTGACACATTTCAATTCGACACAGAAGCAGATCGTGCGCGTGCGGTACGAGTTGGTAACCTGGTACTTCGTCCAGTTTGGGATTGGGGAGAGCAGTTTGCTGAGAAGGACAAAGTCTTCTTCACAAATCCTTTCTATCAACGCCAGCGCCAGGAGCAACACAACCGTCGTTCGATAGCGATACCTGCTGGTGCTATAATGCTACCAGGACTCGCGCAAATGCCCTCTATTAGACAAGGACAGCAGCAACGATTTACCACAATTAATCCGCAATTGTTTGTGACCTCATCCACCATACCAAAGGATCGTTTCTTGGAGCCACAACATAGCATGGCCGACTTGGCAATATGGGAACAGTGTTACTATCGATGGATGCCTATTCTGGAAGTCAAACACGGTGGCTTTCCACAGATTGATCTGAATCACCGTCTCCTCCTAAGCAACATTGCTAAGTTACAACGTTGCATAGAACTTCAGGACTTTGATGATCTGCCAGACATTTACTACGAACGAACTGGTGATAAGCGGCCACCCATAGATAACGCTGTTAAAAGACGCAACAGCATAGAAATGATCGATGGGGTGGAACGGCGTCGAAAGACTTCCCTGCCGGCTACATTGAATGGAGTGAACAACAGTGCGTTGCTGCCAGAAATTTCGTCATTTTTCCCTTTCAGTATAAATACCGGCGAATCCGAGCAATTGATCGATATACTTACAAATAGCAATGAATTCTTGTTAGAAGGCTCATTTATGGAACGCCTATCAATCGCATAGCGTAAAAAGCGGGATAACTGTGAATCTGAAGCAGCTAAACTGGATTGGAATACCAAGCGAAACTCGAAAGTGCTTATTATATACCAGTTGGTTTTTTTGTTCATTAGTTCGATTGCGAAATTCGTACGAAACGATTAGCTGAACTCCATATTTGAGGAAAATTATTTTAAAAAGTTAAATGATGATTTAAAAAAGTTAAAAATTATTAAGATTTTTTTTTTTGAAAATGTAGGCCCAAGTAAGCCAAACATCAAAATTTTCCATGCATACCTTATACGGGGACGTTTTAGTATTATTAATATCCTTTCTACTTTAAATTTCAAATGAGATATTTGAGTTTTTATTTATAAAAAAAGAATAGGCATATAATTTAATACTGATTGTAGATTATAATTTCATCAAAATTTATTTAAATAACGACAGTTGTGTTTAAAAAAAAACTATTCTTACTCAGTGCATAGTTTTTGAAATATTCGTATATTTTATAAACATTTTTTTAATATTATTTGCAAACTTTTGTGCATTTAACAGTTGCGTTGGAAATCTTAGTTTCCTAAAGCAGTGTTAGAAAACAACGATTTCATCCAACTACTATAAAATCATAATCAAAGGTATTCACCGGAATGTCGTTACATAGTGACAATGTCTTTAATTTGAAAACCAACTATATTTGTTAGCAATACTTAAATATTTATTATATTTAAATAAATACATACATAAATATGTATATTCTATGCATAAATTGATACACGAATATCTATAACCGAAGTATAAGTAAATGAATATGTTAAAAATGCATTCAATGTATTTATATATGTATGTAACAGCGATAATAAAGTGAAGTTAAACAAAATTTTTAATGTTAAGTTCCTTTCGCTGGACTAACATTTTTTCTAATCAAAACTAAGCCGGATGCACTGATAATCATTGAAAATTTACACAAATTTATACGTATGTATGTACATCCTTGGTTTTAGCCGCCATCCTAAAATAACGGCTTTTTTAATTTCCGGTGCAAAATTCTCATGCATTTTAATAGCATCGTGTTTCAATTGTACGTATTGCAAACCTAAGTATTATTTTATTTTTGCATATAAATGGCACCTAGTGGAAGGAGAAATCGTCCATCTTCCGAGCAGTTGCATCATCGTGCTGCCTACTCCATCGCTATTATTATCGCCAATATGGTTTTGGGTGAACATCGACAATACTGTATGCAATTACTGCAGATTCATAACCCCATTCAGGCATACGTGAAGATATTGGAACTTCTCGCTTTAGCCGAATTTAATCATAGTCAGAGGAAGCGCAGAGGCGAAAAAAATCACACTGAATAATAAGTTAATTTTTTTTTTAATTTTTTTGGTTAAGGAATTTCAAGTATGTACATACATATGTAATTTAAAAATTGGATATTTGAGGCTAACTAAACATTGCAATAAGTTTTCTTAATAATAATATATTAGTATATTATCTTCTTTATTTCTTCTCTGTTTTACTGTCTTTTGTTTCATTTTTGTCCTGATTTTTTGATTCGCTTAGCAAAAGCGATTCTATGCCAACTTTCTTTAGCTCTTCTATCAAATCGCCACTCTGATGCATTTGCAATAAAATATCGCAACCGCCTACAAATTCTCCATTAATGTAAACCTGGGGGATAGTAGGCCAATCGGAAAATTCTTTGATACCTGTAAAAAGTGATCAGTATATGTTCTGGAAATATGTGAATTGTAGGACCTACTTTGGCGCAAGTCATCGCTTTGGAGCACATCGTGAGCATCGTACTGAACACCATGCATGCGCAGTATTTGCACCACCGCATTGCTGAAGCCGCATTTCGGTGCTTCCGGGTTGCCTTTCATGAAAATGACCACCTTATTGGTATTTACAAGCTGTTTCAGAGTGTTTTTGTCGAAGGTTGGCTGTTTGGTGCTGGTTGTCTTACCAGTAGCTGAAGACGCGTTTTCGTAGCGTTTAAGCATAGGTACGCGCTGCGCATTCACACCTTGTCGAAAAAGTTGGCGTAGGATCAATCTTCCGGACATTTTTAGATTTCAACTTTTATTGGCTTTAAAATGTTAAATAACAATAGAATTTGGATTACTTTTAATTTCGTCGCCGATTTGACAATCAGCTGATCGGTTATCGCATGTTTTGTTTTTTTTTTTGAGGTTATTATCAGGCTTACCACTCTTTCAATATTGTTTTTTAATTAAATTTTATATAGAAGAGATACTGCTTATCAAGCGTTTCTTCGGGAAAATTTAATCTTTAATAAATATAATTTAAATTTTTAAGACAAAATTAACATTTTTATAATACGCAAACGGAGAATTGTTTGTTTAAATTTCCGTTTAAACCCTTTTGACGACCAACATGTGGCAAAGCTAGAGTCTTATAAAGAATCACTGTACAGTGGCACCTTTGTTGTGTTATTTTGCGCAGCCCTTTTTAATGGTTGGGGAAAATTGTTTTATTTTATTATAAACGCGAAAAAAGGTTTACGATTAAAATATGGCGTCCACTAGTTCTGGGTCAACTCCATCTATTTCTGTGGAACAAGAACCTGTATCAGCACCGATTTGTATGATTGTACTCGGCATGGCTGGCTCTGGAAAGACAACATTCGTACAGAAGCTCACGCAGCTTTCATTTAATCATTTCAAGCCATACGTGATAAACCTCGATCCCGCGTGTCGGGAAACTCCTTACCACACTAATATTGATATAAGAGACACGGTAAATTATAAAGAGGTGATGAAACAGTATAAGCTTGGACCAAACGGTGGAATTGTAACCTCCTTGAATTTGTTTGCCACGAAGTTTGAGAAGGTGGTTGAGTTAATAAGGCGTGCTGGACAACAGGGACACAAGTGGTGTATACTGGATACTCCCGGACAAATTGAGGTGTTTACTTGGTCCGCCTCTGGTACCATAATAACTGAAGCATTAGCAACCATGTTTCCAACAGTTGTGGTCTATGTGATGGATGTTGTCCGTTCTGTAAGCCCGACCACATTTATGTCCAACATGCTGTACGCATGTTCCATCTTGTATAAAGCGCGTTTACCTTTTATCGTAGCGCTTAATAAGGTGAGTCAAGTTCAAAAAATGCCAAAGTGCCATTTTATACCAAATTGGTTTTATATGTAGATCGACGTTCAGGATCACGACTTCGCGGTTGAATGGATGACGGATTTTGAGGCTTTCCAGGAGGCGCTGGAGAAAGAACAAAACTACATAAGCAATTTGACAAGAACCATGTCACTTACACTCGATGAGTTTTATAGGAATCTGCGGACGTGTGGGGTTTCGTCAAAAACTGGCATTGGTTTTAATCGTTTTTATGAATTAGTAGGAGAATGTGCAAAGGAATACGAAAGGTAAAACTTCCTGTTTTATTGGTTAAAAAATATATTTAATAAAATTATTGCAGCGATTATAAAGCAGAATACAACAAATTACGCGAAGCAAAATTAATAGAAGAAGCACAAAAAAAGAAAGAAAAATTAGAAGCAATCGTGAAGAGCAAGGG
Organism: Rhagoletis cerasi; assembly: GCA_029783565.1. Classification (NCBI taxonomy): domain Eukaryota; kingdom Metazoa; phylum Arthropoda; class Insecta; order Diptera; family Tephritidae; genus Rhagoletis; species Rhagoletis cerasi. Next base: position 4,644 of record JAPVRG010096722.1, on the reverse strand, counting down.
AGAAGGAGCCGAAGTGCCATTGAGTGGTTTTGTGGAAGAGGTAGATTAAATATTGAATTTAAAGCGCATTTAACTAACCTTGTCTATCTGTAGGTTCCCATTGGTCGCGAACTATCTGATATTTACCTGAAGCACCCGGGAAATGAAAGTTCAGAAGACGAAGAAGGACGAGAAGAAGAAGCACCAACATTTAATGAAGACCACGTAGAGGAACAGAATTTCAATCAATTTGTAAAACAGCACTCAGATGCCCAAAAAGATAAAATAAACAAAAGTGAAATTTAATAAGTCAAGAAGTCTAAGTTCGTGTGAAACTGAACATTAAATACTCGGCGCACGTATTAAATATCGTTATTTTCAGGATTCGGAAACCTACCGTTACGTGGTCTTTTTTCTATTTCAAACATTTTCCTTATGCTCAGTTATACTTAAAGAATTAATTTAGCTGTGTTTGGTAGAAATCGATGATGCGGTTACCTATATAAATTTGAGTAGTCATAAGTGGGCGGCGTCACGCCCTTTTTCAAAGTCCATAAAAAACTTATTCCTTGTTAAGAGATTGAAGAAATTGCCGTTAATAAATTTCGAAATATCGAAGTTCATATTTTTGAAATTTACCGTTATATGAAAAGTGGGCGTAATTTTAGCCCGATTTCAAACATTTTGAACTGTCCGATTTCAAAATTTTTTGACCCTTTTCTATGTCGGACCAAGGCTAACCGCTGGGCCAAGTTTGGTAGAAATTGGTAACGGGGTTACTGACATATATGTACATATAAACCCATAAGTGGGAGTGGCTACGCCCATTTTTCAAAAACTTATAATATTCTTATTACTCGTTAATATATCATTGCAAATATCAATTTTGAGTCAATAAGCTTTAGTAACTAAAATATCGCAGTTTTTGACTTCTAAAAAATGAATTTTAATAAAATTCAAAGTTTAAAAATTTTTTAACAAAATTTTGAGGAAATCAGCAAATCTCCGTTAAATTGCGATTCGAATTCCGTTACGTTTCAAAATATGTCAAATGAGTTAGTTGAATAAGCTGACTCCATAAAGTGAGTTGGAGTCATTGAGTCGATTCATGTAAATTTGTAGAGTTACCCACCCTTAGCTACGGTGTTGCCATCAAAGCCCGAAAATTAAATTTTACGTTCTTTGATGACATTTCATCAATGTGAATCGCAGCTAACATTAAGGATTTCCTTAACGACACGCGCGAACGGGGTAAGTTGTGGGTTTTTTAATTGTGATTTAATATACAGGTTTTATTTTTTTTGTTCTCAAAACAGACGGCCGAAAATAATGCAGCTTCGTTGCAGAAAATGTCGGTTTAAGTTTTGATAGGGCGCCGGTTCACCGCCCACCATATCAGCCAATACCACCAACGCTTTGGTGAATGCTGTGGACAATGTATTGCCATTATAATTGGCCCTTTAATGGTCCCAGGCGATCATAAACTTCAACCGGAAGACTTTTGCTGCAGCATCGGTGCTGTGTTCATTGGCAAAGGTGAAGCATACGCTTTGGCCGATCGTTCAAAACTACATATACTGTGGCAATTGTTATAAACAGAGATTCATGCGGTAGCGGCTGATTTGGTGGTACTAAACGCAGGTGTTGGTCTAGGTGAAGCCGGCAGTAGCGGTAGTGGCATAAATGCACTTGGCGTGAACGCGAAACCCATGCATTGAATACGTGTAGTAGATATACCTAAAGATGCGACACCGGGTTTGCGGTTGTCGGTGGATAATATGAGCGTTTAGCGACACTACTTGGAAAGAGGTGAAGGCGGCGGGGGCAGTGGTAGCGGTTATGGATTTCGTGTCAGAAGTTTGTCGGGCAGTGCGCGAACGAGGTGAGTTGTGAATTTTTTAAAACCTATTTTTTTACTTCAACTATTGTATATTACCAGAATACTGCATTAATATGGTTCGACAAACTGCGAATGACAGTTCCATATACCACCAGTGACTCCAAGACAGTTGGGCGTTTTCATTGTTATAGTAAGGAATAAAAAGGTAAGTTTCCATATTAATTTTTATTGACTTCCCTTGTGCTAGTAGTTAAAACTAAAATTAATTAAGCACAATATTTGGTTGTTTGCAATGCATAATAGTAGGTTGTATAGTAATAAATAGTCGAATAGTTGAGGTAAAATGAGTGGAAATCGAAGTTTTAAAACTATATGTGCCAAAAAAAATGAACTCAACAAGAAATGCCAAAACCATGCAACAAGTGAATGGTCGCCGCGAATAACGTTGTAAACGACATGAATGGTCGCCTACCACTCAACTGTTCATTTGCAAGTTTTTTACTAGTTTTGCGTTCAATAACTTTTTCTGCTAGTTTTCTCTTCTTAATTTTACGCTCTTCTGCTTTTACGCTTTCGCTGCAACCAAAAGTTTCTATACACAGCTAGCATTATTATCAATGGTACTCGCACTATGGATATATGTTAGTATTTGTATATTATAGGTTCCTGTTTATGTGGAACTACATGAGCATATATTAAATCATGACAGTTGTGATAGAGTATCGCTGCTTTGCATAAAGACGTTTAAGAAGAAAGCATTGGCGATTTTTTTATGATTCATTTATGAAGCATTGTTGTTCAGAAGGCGCAACAGCACAGTTACCTTGTTTATACCCACACATAAAGCGCTTTGACTCAGTTCGCTCTGATTCAAAACGGATGCATAAACCAAATTTCAATAAACTTGAATTTCAGAGCGTATTGAAATTTTGTTTATGCATCCGTTTTAATTCACTTACCATGTTTATACCGCGCTTTGACTCAGTTCGCAGTGATTCAAAACGGATGCATAAACCAATTTCAATGCGCTTTGAAATTCAAAAGTGTATTGA
>JAPVRG010096717.1:0-10122 GCA_029783565.1 Rhagoletis cerasi | reverse complement strand
TATTTGAATAGAATTGATTGGGCTACAAATCTGCATATTCAAAAAAATTCTAAAAAATCTGATTAAAAAGTTGAAAATTTGCATGAAAATTTGCTGAATTTTCGCGAGTTTTGCACAAAGTTTAGGAATTATATTTTAATGTTTTTTTTCGTAGAATGAACCATATTTTTACACAAAATTAGCGGAAAAATATTAGAATAAAAATTGTTGCATATATTGTGAAAAATTTGCTGTGCCAATACTTTGTTCCGGCAGTGTACGTAGTATGAAAATTTCGAAACTGGTGAAAAATGCATACAACCGTTTTACGCTCCTGTCGACTACTTTCTTATAACTTTTGCGTAAACCAAGCATTCAAGAGTTAACAAAATCCATGAAATATATATTATACATATGTATATACAGGTCTCCCAGAAGTAACCTGCCAAACTTTAGGAGAAGGTAAGTTGGAGTGAGCCACCTGACAAGTAAAAATTTTTTAGGTAAATTTTTGAAATTTGACAATTTTTTTGAATTTAAAAAAATTGGACCTTTTCATGTATTTTCACAGCATGTAAATTAAAAAACAATTTTTTTTAATTAAATTTTTTTTGTTTACCTGCAGTTAAAGAAAATACGTGAAAAGGCCCGATTTTTTAAATTAAAAAAAAATTCAATATTTCGAAAACGGTGGCACTTTTACCTGAAAATTGTTTGCTTATCAGGGAGCTAACCCCCCACCTACCTTCTCCCAAGTTTGGCAGGTTACTTCTGGGACGCCCTGTATACATACATCCATATATAGACAACCACACGTCTGTTCGTTTATGAGGGGATTATTTGAAATCCAACCTACATCACAATGGGGACCATTGCATAATTTTATTTTATTTTTTTGCATTGGAGTGATAAGAAATAAGGCTTTGCTTTGTAACGACGATATATTTCATATAATTTACAGATTCATTCATGTACGTATGTATGTATATATGCACACAGTTTTTGCAAATGCATTATTCCGACTTCGAAATATTTTATATTATTTTAAAATACGCAATATTAATAGAAATGCGCTAGATTCCTTAGTGTACTTACAGTTTCATTGTATTGTAATTATGTATGCGTATTTGCATGGACATACAATGTATTATCATATGTATGAATTGATAGCGCGATATGATGCGGGGCTTAAGCCAAGCAACGTCCGAAATGGGTCGAAATACGAATGAACATACATATATACAAATGAACTCCTACATTCGACGCTTAGATAATTGTGATAACAACAGACTGCTTAGTGATAAGGAGTTCATGGCGATTCTATAGATATCACATGCAAGTGAGTGATGGGTAGATTTCGAAAAAGTAGCAAGGGGTTTGTCATTTATACGTAAAAAATAAGACTGTTACAGAGACTTCAGGATTTGCAGGTCTTACACGATTTACAGAAAAAGCTGTTTTTGCCATTAATAAACCTTGTGGAAGGTGGTCACCGGGAATAGCTTCCTATCATATCGAAATTTCTCATTTATGTAGCATAACAATAAATGTAACAAATTCGAGAGCTGGGTCAACTCTTATAAGTCAACGTAGTATAACATATAAATCCAAGAAAGCTTTGCTGTAGCGCGTTTTAGTCTTTGAATATCAAAGCTTATAGGGTCAAGTATGTATGTATATGTAAAAACTGGATTTGAAAGCGTTCACCTTTTTTATATTTGTTAGTATTACTTTAATATGTATGCCAATGCAAACGCACGTATCGCACAATACAATAAATGCTAACAAAAACCAGCTAAGCGCATTCAAATTACTCACACCTTAGTGGTTCCTGCCTTTTGGCTAGATGCCACATTGACTACTACTCAAAAGAAGGCAATTTCATTTCTTGTATTTAAACTATAGTTATACAAATTATTGCTTTTACTTATGTATGTACGTACCTCTTTGAGTCATTAATGTTACGGCAGCTGCAGTTACGCCTTTCACTTTCCGCACATGTGTCTCGATTTTATTCACACAGGAGGCACAGGTCATACCCGCTATTTCTATTTCTACCTCTGACTCCCCACTTCCTGGTTCATCAATAATTTCCGATGGAAATCCCAACTCCGTTATTGATTTGGCAATATTTTCCGCCGTCACTACATTTGCATTGTACTTCACTTCGGCCTTGGCGGCCAGCAGCGCCACAAGTATGGTATCCAGCCCATAAATCTTTCTGCAGTGCTTCTCAATTGTTGCCACACAACTGGCACACGTCATGCCACGTATATGCAGGAAGCATTTCGATAATGCTTCGTCAACGGAAACCATGGCGTGGGCGTTTGGGGAGGCGTTTGCAGGAGATCCATTTGACACCTGTTGCTTTTGCGAGGGCGTTGAGCAACGGTTTGGTGTGTGTTTGGGTGTACTAACTCCTTCGTCATCTGCGTTATCTTCATTCCATACGCTCGCTTCAAAGCCCATGTCGTCAATCATTTCAGCAATCTCCGTGGGCGTTAATCGTGAGGCATCATACTCCACCGCAGCTCGCTTATCCTCTAAACTCACACAAATTTTTAAAATGCCAGGCTTCGTTCCTATATTTCCTTCAATATTGCGAACACAGGAGTTGCAAGTCATACCAATGACGCGTATCTGTGTTTTGGAACTACCAGATATGCCTCCACTCACAACCATTTCTACAGTTTTATCTGTTGCATTATATTGACAGTCGAAACCCATTTCTTCTATTTCAAAAGCGATTTTAGGCGGATCTATTATCTCTGGATTGTAGTCGAAATAACCAGCATTGTCTTCTAGAACCACATGAGCATTCAGAATGCCTGGCTTTCCTGATATCGTGCCCTCAATATTCCTTACGCAACTCTGGCAAGTCATGCCCCCAATAGGCAGGCGGATCTGTTTGATTTGAGCACTTTCTTTTTTTACCTGGCCATCAGGCATTTTTGAACTTCGATGTGGACTATTGCGTGCACTATCAGCGTTGCTGTTAATGCCACTTAAAGACACTTGGTCTGTGCTTGGGGTCAGGATATTTGTTTTTACACCCGCTGCTTCGAATTCACTCATGATCGAGGTGATCCCGTGGTTTTTAACTCACCTTCGGTAAACTCTGCTTCACACCTAATTTATTAATTTAAATCTTCACTTGTACGCCCACTATCTAAGTAACTCCGACAATATTTTAATTTACTCCTAAATTTCCATTGTTTTCATTTTTCCGCGAAGTTTATCCGTGAACTGAATTTTCGACAATCAACTTGTAAAAAATTTTTTGACAGAAGCAACGCGAAAAGCTCAAGCAGTGATGCCACCTCTTCGAATGCAGAATGAAGTCGGCTATCGAAAGCGGCCAAACAACAGCTGCTGTCTGAATATTGGTGCGTGCAACGGATAAATTTTAAGTCGGGTTGTGTGCAAAACTTTGTTTACAAATTCAAATAGAGATCGATCGGTATATCCGATAAAAACAAAGGTTTCAATTGATCGCATCATGAGCATACGAATATTTATAGTGTCGTGTGCAACTTCCTTTTCAGTCATCTACCCACATTTGCGTTTGCTAAATAAAATGCGTATTGTATTTCGGGCCAAAGCCTCCTCTCTTCATCAACTTTAACGGTTTATCTGTTAAAACAATTTCAATCTGTTAATAGCATGGATACAAAATAATTTCAATTTCCTAATCAAAGATGTAGTTTATTATTGCAAGACAGCTGCATTGGCCACAACGCTCGGATTATTGACCACTTCGCCAAGCGCGTCCAGCACCTCCTTACGGTAGTCATCAAAGTCACCTTCGATTTCATTAATGGTCTGATCTTCAATTACGTACAATGTACAGCCAGTTTCACGAATCAACCGTTCGTCGTGAGATACAATAATTACACCACCCTCGTACTCGTTAATGGCTTCTGCTAGGGCATCAATAGACTCAATGTCCAGGTTGTTCGTAGGTTCATCAAGAATCAGCACATCGGGAGCACTTAAACAGAGTTCAGCGAGGGCAACTCGCGCTTTTTGACCACCGGAAAGATCCTTCATTTTTATAATATGCGCATGGCTCACCAAACCAAATGAACCTAACGCTTTGCGTGCCTTCTCGTGTTGCAAATTGAAAAGTCGTTGCAAATACTCCGCGGCGGACTCCTCTGCGGTTAGATGTTCACCAGAGTGCTGATCAAATCGACCGACTCGAAGGCGATGATTTTTCCTTTGCTCCCCTTTTTGTGGCTCCAATTCACCCAGCAGCAATTTAAGGAACGTAGATTTGCCCACACCATTTGGTCCAACGATGGCAACACGGCTTGTCAAATCTATACCGAAATCTGTATTGACAAATAGTGGCTTTTGCCCTTCATAAGCAAAAGTAACATTGTGTATTCCCAATATAGGAGGTTGCAGCTGTGACGGCTCTGGAAAGCGAAATTTGACGATATACTCTTTTGGACGAGCCAATAATTCCTGAGGCCCATCATCATCATCTTGTTTCTGCTGCTTGGACTTGTTTTTCTCCTGTTTTCGGGTGAGAACTTCTTTCTGCTTCTTTTCAGCTGCTTTCTTTGATTGACCATGAGCTTTCAGTTCTTTTAAGCGTTTCTCCTGCTTCTCATATTCCTTAATCATTTCGCGCCGCTTTTGAACATACATCTTCTTAAACATGGAGTAATTACCCTTATAGTAATGCAGTTTCTTCTGATCGAGATGTATTATTTCGTTACAGACATTGTCCAAGAAACTCTGGTCGTGGGAAACTATTAAAAGCGTCTTTTTCCAACCCTGCAAATAGTTATCTAACCAAATCACAGCATTTAAATCCAAATGGTTAGTAGGTTCATCAAGCATAAGTAAGGTCGGTTCCAAGTAAAGTGCTCGCGCCAACGAAACACGCATGCGCCAGCCACCGGAAAACTTATTTGTCGGGCGGTTTTGCATTTCTTCGCTGAAACCCAGACCAGCCAAGATACGACGACCACGGGCTTCCGCTGAATATGCGCCAATGGCTTTTAGTTCGGAAAATGTGTCATTCAATTCCTCTTGAACACTCATATCGCCAGCAGCAAATTGTTCCTCCAATTCTTTACTCTTTGCCAAAAGTTTATTTCTTTTCACATCAGCCTCTAGTATTGTTTCAATGGCTGTCTTGTCAGTAGCAATGACTTCTTGTTCACAGAGCAGCACATCTATGTTGGGAGGGATAGCGAAGGCACGTGTGGCTATGTGTCGGAGCAGAGTGGTTTTGCCATGACCATTAGGGCCTACTAAACCATAACGACGTCCGTGAGCAATCAAAAGATTGGCGTTCACAAACAAGTCATTACCTGAAAAATTAAATTTTTAGACACAGTTCGAAGAATTAATTCATGGCAACTCACCTTTGGCTGATATCGTAAAATTTTCAATTTTGATGTCAACGGCGTACTCCAATTGTGCCTGCTGACCAGCAGTGCGCTGAACTTGAGACATGGTAAAATTACTATCCAAGTCCGAGTGCCCAGACCCACCCTTCTTTGTCATTAGCTCCATTTGCTTCTCATATTCTTGTTGCTTTTTTTGTTTCTTCTTTTCCTTATGCGTAAGCTTTTTCTCCTTAAGCGTTGAATCTGTATTACTTTCTGTATCTGCAACCTTGTTTTTCTCCCCTTCAGATACTTGCTCCTCTGGTTTTTCTTCCACACGCTCACAAGTTTCTATCTGCAGCTCCTCAATTCTTTTCGTGACTTCATTCTCTTTTATTTCGGATATTTCTACCTCCTTTTCATTATTTGGTGTAGTTGTTTTTGGCTCTGGTTCAGGCTCTTCTGGAGCATCTTCCTCTTCCAATTGTTCTTCCGATAATACAGATTCTTCTACTTCTTCGTCATCATCACTGATTGCAAATTTGTTTGCTTTTTTCTGTTGCTTCTTGACTGATTTTTTTGAAGCCGGTTTGGCAATTGCAACTGGAAGTTCTTCATCATCCGAATCCGCTTCATCTTCCAACTCAGGCAATTTAGGCTTCTGATTGTCACTATCTTCATCATCGCTAAAGTCATCCTTCTTTTTGTTCTTCTTGCTCTTTTTTCCTTGCTTTTTCGCGATTGCTGTTGGTTGCGGTACACTAGGTTCATCTTCATCGCTGGCTTGAAGTATTGACCCCTTTTTCTTGCCACCAAGTTGCACGAGGGGTTCTGGTTCATCATCACTCCAGTCGTCTTTCCGCTTGCTTTTCTTTCCCTTTTTGCCTTTCGATTGTGGAGCTTTACTTCCCGACTTAACGCTGTCTAAATCGTCAGCATCGTTGGTGGTCACTTTGCTGCTTGCCAATGATTCGTCGTCGCTGGGATCACCGCCACGTTTACCTTTTTTTCCTTTTTTACCAGCCTTCTTGTTCGACGCTGGCTTCACTTCCTCTATATCTTCGACTTCAAAATGATCGTTTTTCTTTTTGCCCTTGGCTTTCGACATGCTGCTTTATCTTTTTCGGTGATTTTTATAAAAATGTATTTACACAAACTACTTTATTTGGAATTTTTGGAAAGCGCAGACAACAGATGATGCAGTTTCACCAGTTTACTTCACGTGGATAAGAAACTAATGTTGCCATATTGGTGCAAAAGAATTTATGTCAGCGGAGAACTTAAAATTTGACAAGTCAGATTTGGAAATGTCAGATATAAGTTTTATAAGTTTATTTGGATGAAGTTCAATCTTCGTACAGATATCAGAAATGAGAAGTGTATGTATGAGGGCTTTGTTATTACAAAACATAGTAAACGTCTGAGAGTTGATTTCTTAAAATATTTTAATTAATAGAACTACATATATTTGTATTTGCACACAAACGAAAATTATGATTCTAGTGCGTTTATGTGTCGCTTTTCCACAATTTGATCGTTTTGTCGTTTTCTAACGCCGCCGAAGCGATGATGTTCTCCGTAGGGTGACAAGCTGTGCACAAAACAGTATCTGTATGACCCTGAAGCTTTTGAACGACTTCTTTGCTCTGTAAGTTCCAGATATAGACCATATTGTCTTCACTACCAGATACAATCCACTGAAGGAAAATATGTATGTTAAAATTAAATTGTATACTAGTTTATAAACCATTGTATTTACCTTGCCACCGGTTACCGAGAAATTGGCAAATATACAATACTTTTCATTTTTGTGTCCTGTATATGTCTTCAAGCACTTGCCTTTCGAGTAGTCCCATAGTTTTAAAGTATTATCCAAAGTGGCAGCTAAAATATACTTTCCATTGGGCGAAAATTTGACAAAGCTCACCGGTGGATTATCATCATCAATCAAAGTTTTCAGACACTGACCACTTGCGGTGTCCCAAATACGACATAGCCCGTCATAACTGGAACTTACAATTAAGGACCCGTCCCGATTGAAGTGTACTGCTGACACAGGATCAGAGTGCGCTGGAAGAGTCTTCAAACATTTGCCGGTGCGCACATCCCAAATACGAACACTTTCGTCAAAACTTCCAGAAACAATCAAATTCGACTGCGGATTAAAGTTGCAACAGAAGACATAATTGCTGTGCCCTTTCAACGTTTTCAAACATTTGCCCGAGCTTAGTTCCCACACCTTAAGTGTTTTATCATCACTGGCGCTTACCAGCAAACGAGAGTCAGATGACCAGGCGACATCGCTTATACCGAGCTTATGGCCGGATATCGTTTTTTCGAACTTACCATCATAAGCGCCCCAAATTTTTATCAACTTATCAGCCGACGAACTGGCTAACCATTCTCCATTCGGGCTAAATTTTACAGCAGATACAGCTTTTGTGTGACCTGCTAAGGTAAACTTCAGCGCATAATTGGGTTTCACTGAAAGTGAACTCTTATTCGACGGGGTGTTGGAAGTGGTTGAAGACGAAGACTGCAACGTGTTAGGGCCCGTAGGTGCCGTAGGCATCGGCTGTGGCTGATGTACGCCCGGGTGACCATGTACAGCACCGATTGGTACCATCCTGTGGACTAAAAGAAGTGGTGCGTGGCACGAATTCAGTGCTGCGGCTAATATTTACTGTTTTGGGAATAACTGGCAGTGCGGCTCCACGCGGCACGTTGCTGTTTTGCGTCTGCGTTGTATTAAGCAGAAGCTCGGTCTTTCCGCAATTAGCTATGCGTTTCTCGGGATGCACGAAGTAAAGTTCCTTTTAATTTATATAAACATAAGACTTATTTAGCTCTCTTAGCAATTAACTTTATTATTTAATGACACTATTTAATGTTTTTCACTAAAATTCAGCGGTGTTTGTGATGCGGCTCGTGTTTGCTTTTTTCACAATGTTGCCAAGCTGTTCCATTTGCTGTGATTTTTTATTGTAGCCAATGAAAACACTTACAATACCGAACAGGTAGATGGCGCTGAGGACAGCGAAAAAGGGTAAATGATGAGCATAATTCATTATTTTTAAAACAACGGTTAATTTATAATTTATTCCCATATCAGCACACACACTTACAGTAAGAAAAAAGTTGTTAATTTAACTTCAACGCCAATCAACTACGTATATATAATAATTATTTTGGCGCTTAAATACGCAAACTATCAAAGTTACTTGCAAAACAAGTGTAGTACTTTTTTTTTAGTACAGTCAGTTAAAATTGGGCGAAGCATTAAATTTCAAATTTTTTTTTGGTGCAAAAAGTGTAATTTTCTTCCAATCTAAAGCAGTTGGCTATAAATTTTAGATGACAATTTACAGAAGCAATACTCAGAGTTACATAATAAAAATAAAATTGAGAAAAAGTAGAAATTTTTAGTAACGGGAGTTAAAAAACCATTTCAGGGTGTAGATTTTTTTGTTTTGTTGAACGCCTATAACTGATAATTATTATGACCTGTCACCCGTTTCTGGCTTGAAGTCGACTTCTGGGACACCCTTTATGTACATATATGTACATATGTATATTAGGGTGGGGTGGGTCAAATTTTTCGGACAAAATTTTTTCGACAATTGGTATGGTATTTTTGGATTCTATAGACAGTTCTAAGAGAAGAAACTATGGGTAGGAAACGAGTTTCTAGCTTGCGCATTCTTAAATGAAAAATTTACCTTTTCATAAAATTTATTTTTTTTATTCTAAGCTACTTAGTTCTACAATGTGTTTGTTACACTTTTGCATACAAAATGCTTGTATTTTAATTTATGATATTTTTATTTATTGGTGCATATTTTTGTGGAATTTTTAAACCACTATTCCTCACACGTGTGGGTCGTTTTGACTCTTGTTTGGGTCAAATCTAGTAATAATTGAAATTTCTCCCCTTCCTGTTGACCAATTGATCTGAAGTTCGCTACATATGTACCTTTTGTTCTGATGACAAATTTTTTTGGAACCCCCTAAATATGAGTAAAAAATGAAAGAGCTTTACAAGTAGAGCACAGTGCATTTTAGAAAAAAAAATTCCTTATCTAAAATGGCGTCCTAAACAAAATGGCGGATCATAGAGTTTAAACAGTCAATACATTAAAACTAAGTTGACGAGCCTAGGTTGACAAAGTCTTTTGTTTTGATTAGATACCTAGACTGTCTAAACTCTATGACCTGTCATTTCGTTTTCTAATAATTTTTATGTCTCTGTTATTGACTGTTGCATTTACCTCTATATGATGTTTGTCGAGCAAATTGTTAAGCTTCATGACAATAATTTGTCAGTTATATCCAAAAATTTCCTGTTGATTCTTCGCTTAATAAATGTAGTATATACTTCAAAATATTCCGCATACTAGACAAACAAATATCACAAGTCATATCGAGCTTTTAGCGATTGTTTGTTATGCTAAGAAAAAGTTAGCATAATGTAAAACGGGCATAGAATGAAAAAAATAAAGTTTTGTGTAAAAGTAAAGTTTTCTTTTAAAAATGCACTGGCTCGAAACTTGGTTCCGAACTATGGTTTCTTCTACACTTTCCTATAGAATTATCTGGAAAATCCAAAAATACCATACGAATTAGCAAAAAAAAACCATCCGACCCACTCTAATGTATGTGTATGTATTAGAGCTCTTGTTAATCGACTAGTCGACTAATCGGTTAATCGATTAGCAAAAGTTGTTTAAAAAAATAGTCGACTTCACCTAATCGACTAACCGTTTCTTTTCAACTTTTTCAACTAACCGCTCACAAACAA
>JAPVRG010096697.1:0-11495 GCA_029783565.1 Rhagoletis cerasi | reverse complement strand
AAACTATGCTGAATACTTACAACTTTCATAGGGTTTAGGCAACGTGACCAGCGCTGCGCGGACATCCGCATTTTTCTTTACATTCTCGCGAGTTTTCACTGATGACACACGCAAATTTAATGAATTCATTGTGGATACTGTATTTAATTTGCACTCAAATTCGGATTATTTTTGTTATAATCTATGATTATGTATATATTTGATTTAACTGCACAGCATTAAAAATGTTCCTATCGCCTACAAGGCGAATGAGCAACATAAAGCCGTCGAGGGCGAACTAGTGATGTGTAATACGGCACAGTGCTGCGCTACTGTGCTAACACTCCTCGATCCCGCGCACAGGCACACATTTCGATTACACTATAGCACAGTAACACGCTCGGCACAATATGAAAGCGTGCACAAAACTAATACAAACACAATTTTACTAAGCTAAATCCACTAGCACAAGCAAGCCGCTGTATACGTACACATTTTCTTTACGACACGTGTATGACGCCGAGAACAAAAGTTGTGCAGGAAGGAATGTTTTTGCTGTTAATAATCTCAAAACACGAGGAAGTGACAAATTTGAGCTATAAATAATGGAGTTTCCTGATCGAATATCGATACACAGCAATAAAACAATTGTGTCAGCACTTCACGGAGTGCTGGTGTCGGTGTGTCAGCACAAAAAATCGTGCCAGTACCCACTTCTAGCAGAAACGTCAGCTGTCGGAACCATGTTCCCATCCTAACGGAATTCCCTTCCTTTTGTTGCTGGCACGAATTTTGCCCATGTTTGCCCCCAAAACTGCAACACCCAAGGGGACTCATACAAAAAGAGTCAGCTGTTCATAGAAGAGTTACCATCACTATTGATAAATACCCATAAACGAAATTGCTATATCCTTGTAAACTTTGTATTGTTAAAGTAATATTATTAAATGCTTTTGTAGCTCAGAATCGTTTTGAATCGATGCTACTATACTTCTCCTACCAGTTAAAACCGCGAAAAGTTGTTTATTCGGAATTTTTAAAATCTAGACGATTTCTGCATTTTCTTAACAGCATTCACTCTGAAGTGTTGGCAGCCCTAAACATTTTATGGAATCCTGCACTAGGGATGTCAGTGGCAAAAACACATCGATGTTTTTCCTCGCATCGATGCATCGAAACTTACATCGATATTAGTGGATGCATCGGAGGGCGTATATCGATGCATTCATACGCATATAGTTTTCCTACACTATGGAAATAAAACAAAACTAATTTGAAATAATTATACAAACTTTTTATTTTCATGTACTTATATATATATATTTTATGGTAACTCAAACAAGTGTTCACATCTTGATTTTTTTAAACACACAACAGTTTTCGGACCCACTTGCTTTCTTTGAATTTCAGACAAAGCGGTGTTTGGCAGTTCGATGTACTACAGATGTCAGTTTACAGAAAACATCGATGCATCGACTATTTATACATGGAGTAGAAAATTTTTGATGCATCGAAGCAAAACATCGATATTTTCGATGCATCGATGTTTTTTCGACATCCCCTGTACTGCACAACACGTGTGCAACTCATTTTTATTTGGTTTGTGTTTTTATACAATTAAACAATTATTCTTCCTATATTTAACATCATTTGCAGCAAAAGTTCATTTAGATCACAGTCGCCAACATGGGCAAAAAGACGAAAGTTGGAAAAGCGCGAAAAGATAAATTCTACCAGCTCGCGAAGGAGACGGGTGAGTTCTTATCATAGAAATTTTTTTTTTTATTTTTATATAATTGTTACATCCAGGCTACCGCTCGCGTGCTGCGTTCAAGTTAATTCAGCTCAATCGGAAATTCGGCTTCCTCCAGCAATCGCAAGTATGTATAGATTTGTGCGCAGCGCCTGGTGGTTGGATGCAGGTCGCCAAACAAAATATGCCTGTTTCCAGCATTGTGGTCGGAGTGGACTTATTTCCCATACGTCCAATAGCTGGTTGTATTAGTCTTGTTGAAGATATAACTACGGAAAAGTGCAAGCAATCGTTAACCAAAGAATTGCAATCGTGGAAAGTCGATGTTGTGCTGCACGACGGTGCGCCAAATGTGGGTCGCAATTGGTTGTTTGATGCATATCAACAGATTTGCTTGACACTGAGTGCTTTAAAACTCAGTACACATTTTCTACGAAATGGCGGCTGGTTCGTTACAAAGGTGTTCCGCTCCAAAGATTACAATGCTTTGTTGTGGGTACTAAAGCAGCTGTTCAAAAAAGTACATGCCACTAAACCAAGCGCTTCACGTAAGGAATCTGCTGAGATATTCATCGTATGTCAAGGCTATTTGGCGCCTACTCGTATCGATCCTCGTTTGCTGGACGCCAAATATGTGTTTGAGGAGTTAGATTTAGCAGGCAAAAAGAAGAACTCGCTCCTGCATCCCGAAAAGCAGAAACGTGTCAAAGCTGAGGGTTATACTGAAGCAGATATTGCGCTACGTAATGAGTTGTCTGCTACAGAATTCATGCAAGCGAGCAGTGGTTTGGGCGCATTGCAGGGAATTGGTTCGATATTCATAGACGATGAGCGCATAGAAAAGCATCCGAAGACAACTCTAGAAATACTTGAGTGTTGTAAGGATATAAAAGTCCTGGGGCGCAAGGATATTAAAGGACTGTTGGCATGGTGGAAAGCCGTAAAGGATGACCTATTTAAGAAGCCTGATAAAGAGACAAGTGTCATAGAAGAAGATCCGCCGAAAAAGGTGCTTACACAAGAAGAAATCGAGGATATGGAGGAAGAGGAGCTGCAGCAGCAAATAGCTGAGCTTGCCGAGGAAGAGCAACGTGAATTAAAACGAAAACGCAAGAAGGAGCTCAAGTCGAAACAAAAACTTCATGAGAAAATGAATTTGAATATGGTAATCAAAGGCGATGCTGGACCACATGAAGAGGCAGAGTTAGAAATATTCGACTTGAAGAGTGTCAAAACGCAGCGCGAGCTGGACGAAATGTTAGACGTAGTGCCCGACTTTGATGTAGAAGGCGAGCCAGAAGAAGGTCCAAAATTACCGAAATACAAAGTTTATGCCAAGGATGATAAACGTCTAGATGATGATGCTAACTATGAAAACGACGATGAGCCAGAAGTGTCCGCTGAAGAGGATTCCGAAAGTGACTACGAAAAAGATGGTTTGGGATTGAGCGATGATGAAGATAAAACAGCTGAACCACAAAAGAAAAAGAAGCGCATTGAGCATCCGCTTATAAAATCAGGAGACTTCAGAGATAAGGACACAAAACGCCAGCAACGGGTACAACTTTGGTTCGAAAAGGATAACCTGCAACAAATCGATACCGAAGATGATGAAGATTACGATCTGGATCGCTTGGCAAGCGAATACAAAAGCAAAGGCGTCGCGGTTTTAGGAGAGACACAGCAAAATGGCGATTCAGTGCAGTTAGCGCTGGGTAAGAAAGCTAAACGGCGTTCCAGACATGACAACTCAAAAGAAACGTCAAGCTCGGAATCGAGTGACAGCGACTCAGATGCTACAGTAGATGATAATGATGAGGAAGAAGGCAATACGAAAAAAGTGGCCAGCAATATGGCTAAAGGTGAGTGTTACTTGAAAAATAAGTCGTATGAATTATTTTCTTTTTACGCGTTTTTTCGTTTCCATAGAGCCAAAGGCAAAAAAAGTTCGCCTCTCTGAGGAAGAACTTGCCCTTGGCGCAATGATGATTAAGGGCAAGAAGACGCGTCGCGATCTTATCGACAGCGCTTGGAATCGTTATGCATTCAATGATGAAAATCTACCGCACTGGTTCGTGCAGGATGAAGACCTACACATGAGGAAACCAGTGCCTGTACCAAACGAAATCGCAGAAGAGTATGAACGTAAATTGCAAGAACTAAATGCGCGTCCCATCAAGAAGGTTATGGAAGCGAAGGCACGCAAGCGCAAGCACGCGCTCAAACGTTTGGCCAAAGCAAAGAAACAAGCTGAGAAAATTATGGACGATGCAGATGCAACAGCGCAAGAGAAGGCCAGACAGTTAAGAAAGATTTACAAAAAGGCGCAAGATAAGAAGAAAGAAATTACTTATGTAGTAGCGAAGAAGCACCTAGCAGCAAAACGGTCAAGAAGGCCGGCTGGTGTGAAGGGTCGTTACCGTGTTGTCGATCCACGCCAAAAGAAGGATAAACGCGCATTAAGTGCGAAAGCTAAGCGAGAAAAGAAGCGTAAGGGTAAAAAGTAAAAGAGGAGTAAAACTCTAAAGTTTATCATGTGGTTTTTAATATATTTAGATACTACATATGTACAGAATTACATAAATAATAGTTGTAGTCATAACGGAATAAATGCATTCACACTTACATAGACACATACATTAATTATTGTTATATGAACACGGAACAACCAGGCTACTATGACAGTATTGAAAGTCAATTTCTTTCCCTTGAGTGTTCGTAACGGTTGAATGCCTATCGTAGCAAATGGAATATTTGGTCAAGAGCTTTCATAAATGAATATAATTTGAGTTAGTTTATTTTTTTTCAGCGTTTATTTCAAATTTAATATTTTCATTTACAAAATAAAGCCGCAAATACGTGGGTAATATAATAATATCAGTACGATTGTTAATTGTAAACTTATACTAATACATACGTACATACATTCGAAAACAGATTCTTGTAATACTCATATGTATGTATGTGTATTGTTTATTATTTATTGATGAAATATGCTCGACAAAAGTTTAGTACAAACCCCCTATCTTTGATAAAAAAAAAAATTAAATTAACTTTTAAAGAAAAATCGAAATATTTCAGATCCAAAAATAGCGAGTATTTCTAACGAAAAAAATATCGTAAAATAACGATGGTACTATGATTTAATCTTAAAACCAAAAGCTTTAAATGATTGTACTTTAAATAAACTTATTTCTATACATTTTTGAGTAAATTGACTGCATACATATGTATTTAAAAAAAAAAAACTTTTAGATGACGACATTAGGAAAATTATCGATCTACAGAACTTTACTGCTCGTACGAATATTTAATAGCTTCTATTAATTTCAGGAAGGGATCCTCGTGTTTGCGCGTGACAGATTTCCGCCACAAAAACTCGACAATCATGTCGGCGAAGTTGCTTGGATTGTTGAAATTGTCTCTATAATAAAAGCGTTTTACAACTCTCCACTGTGCGTCGATCCTCTGTATCTGCTTTCCATCTGTCCCTTTGTCCGAATCATTGTATGTAACTTTTTCGAATTCAAAACCACTATCTGCCAAGCAATCTGCATCCTCCCAAAAATCTGCACGTATTATTGTACCTTCTTTTACGTGTTTTTTAATAAACGGCAACAACACATTCACAGAACGAACTTCATCTTTGCATATTTCCAACCTGAGATCCTCGCTACCATCCTCAATCATGCCAAGTAACCAACGGCCTTCTACAGCACTGCTGGCTGAAAAAGTAGGAAAATAATTTATTTATGAATATTTTTTTTTTATTCGGTAATACATACAGTGGATGACAAATGTCTACGTAGAGAATTTTTCACAATTTCTTTTACCTAATTTTTTATAAAAATTTAGTTCATACACAACAAAATACATACTAATAGAATCTCTAAACTTTTTGCAAAGCTCAGGAAAATTCAATAAATTTGCTTAAAAATTAGCAACTTTCTATAAGATCTTTTAGAAAAATGTTGATCATATAGATTTGTAGCCCATTCAATTTTAATATAGTAAAGTGTACGTCTGAAGTTTCTAAAAAATTCCGTGGATTTTTTTGATAATTTTATTTGCTGACAGTGTCACGCGTTTTCTTCCATAGAAAGTATGTTCGACAATTTTTTTACATGGAAGAAAATGCACAACACAGTCAACAAAAAAAAAATCGCGAAAAATCAACCATATTTTGTAGCCAATTGAAATTTTCACTATAATATATTAGAATTGAATCGGCTATAAAACTGCATACACACAATTTTTCTAAAAAATCTTATTAGAAAGTTGCCAATTTTTATGCAAATTTATTGAATTTTCCTTAGTTTTGCAAAAAGTTTAGAGATTCTATTTGTATGTATTTTGTTGGAGTATGAACTATATTTTTATAAAACATTAGCTAAAAGAAATTAAAATAAAAAAACTTTGCATACATTGTGAAAAATTCTTTGTATGTTGACTTTTGTCGTCCACTGTACATATTAATCCATATTGCGAGTGTCGATTAGAAGTAGATGAAGGTCTACTGAGCGATTATCGATGGTATTGTGAATGTCAATTAGCAGTTCAATTTGCGACTGTGAAGTTGTACCTCCGATTAGTGTTAACCAGACATTGAACAAACGGTCCTTAATCGCTCATCCTTCTACCGCTGTTTCTGAGTAGATGGCATTGTGAATGTCGATTAGCAGTTCAATTAGTGGCTGTGAATAGTTTTTAATCGCTCATCCTTCTACTCAGTAACAGCAGTAGAAGGATGAGCGATTAAAAAATATTCACAATCGCTAATGGAACGTATAATCGACACTCAAAATACCACTGACAATCGATAATTGCTCAATAGTCGTTATTTACTTCTAGTCGGCACTCGCAATAGGGGCGATTATTAGTTTGTTCCAGGTTCTTCAGGATTTACAGAAAGCTCTTCCCCGTCATTACCTTCCATGAGGTTTATTAATGACAAAAACACCTGATCTTGTAAATCCTGAAGTACCTGAAGCCGGGGATTATTTACATATCCATGGTATATATCAAGTTCTAAATATGTATGTGCTACATAGGCTGACTAAACGTCAGCTGTGCTGCACAAGCACTTATGTTTAATGTTCCTAAACTAAAAAAGTCAATGATGCACAAGCTTTAGAAGTTCCTAAAAACGTGCATTAATAAAAACTAGTACCAATCGGGCAAATCGCTCATCACCAAATTTTATGATGCTAGACATTATGGCATTATAATAGTGGATCGCAATGGTTTCACATCGCAGTACTGAATCGCAAAGCGACGTTTGGCAAGTCAGCCATACTTACATTTGCTAGGCTTGCGCTTGCCAAATTTAATTTCATCAATTTGTACTTTCTTGCGTACACCGCCAATTTTTTTCGCAGAACCTTGCGTATCTATCTGATAGGAAACAACCACTTCCCGGCAAAAGTTGTACCAATCTGTAATTGTTGAGGTGGATAAGGACGGCCCCTCAATGAAATTCTCCAATCGCACCATTTCTTGTGGCCAGTGATGGGCATAACAATACATAAGATAAAATATATGTGGTAATGATATCTTCGCATTTTCAAACCACGTTCCCTTAGCTCTTGACATTTTCTTGCCCCGACACGTCATTTTGCAGCATAGAAAACTACCCAGAACACTATTTCCGCATCTCGAAAAAGCCATTGGAGAACGATGTTTACTACACAATTTTGAGCGCTTGATAAGATTATGGTCTTCGGCGAATTTCACACATTGCTCTGGCGTGCCTAATTTTTTTGAAACTTTGCATAAATTCCACATATTTTTTATCTCAGCAGCAGTGAGACGATTGCAACGGCCGGTGGAAGGTTCCTTATTGTCTGTATAAAATATATTAGTAACAGTTTATATAATTATACAAATATACTTTAACAATTACCGGCAGTGTTAACCTTCATTTTAAAGGTGTTTTTCTAGCGTTGTATATATTTACTTGCCGCGTCAATTAAAATAATTAAAATTAGGGATACGCGATACCGATATTCAATATCGTTTGTGGGTATATCGGTTAGTTTATATCGATATCAGGAGTTGCGATACGATATCGATCCAATATTTTGTTCCGATATCTGAAATATCGGAAACTTTCATCTGTGTTCTCTGGGCCCTTGGGTTGAAAATAAAATTGAGTACATAAATAGTTGGAAAAAATTATAATTTCTGCAAAACAACTTTTTTTAAAACTAATCAATTTTTTTTTAATCAAATGTACATATTTGCGTGATTCGAAACATAATTGGATTTTTATTTGATTTTATTTGTAATCTTACTGTATGTTTTTTACTGAATTGTTTTAAAGCAATTGTAAAATAAATTTAATTTTTTCAGTTGCATAAAAATAATAGCTTACCAAGCCCGACCAGAAATGCTGTAGTGGCATTTTTGGCTTTTCCAGATCCAAATCGTGTATTTAGAATATCGCGATACCGATAAATAGAGCTTTCATTGCCGATACGCATCCCTAATTAAAATGCACGAAATTAGGAATGGGTAACACAGTGCAGCGCCGTGTCGTTGCGCCGATACCGAGAATCGAATCTTCAATGCAATGGCGCCAGCAACACTAGAACACTGACAACAAAGAACATAGAAAACAAAGTTGCATAGTAGTTCACCACTTGGCCGCCAGCCTTCAACAACAAGCAACCAGCAGAGTGGTGAACTTCCAGCCGCGTTTTGTTGGAACGTAATCTACTACTATGCACCTTCTTTGTTTTCTATGTTCTTTGGTTCGCATGCGATGGCTGTTCACAAATCGTGGCCTGGGTAGAAGATTGTCGTAAGCGCATAGGAAACGTGAAGAACATACGACAAACCGGTATCATGGTATTTGCGTCGATTTTAATTTAAGATTAACAAAATTTACATTATTTATCATTCTAATTAATGCTGCATAATAAAAGCATGCAATTTAGCTACTTCTATCGCTTAAATACAATATTAAGTATTATTAAATTTTGCATCATTTTTGGTTGTAACTAGAAAGCAGTTTTTATCTATTTCATATATATAATAATTTGTTGTCCGTGTGTACGTATGTATGAGTAACACAGAAGTCGTTTAATTTCAATCACTTCGCAATGATACAATCATTAATCCACCGAGTGATTTCCCATGCTTTGTACGTCCAATTCACTATTGGAACTAAGACTCGGCGAAATTGTAGTTGAATTCGAGATGAGCCCACGATCCAAATTATAATATTGCATCACCTTTTGTGGTGGCCGACTGGAAACCACTTCTGTTATCTGTGTAACTACCCATTTTGTAAGCTTTATAACGGCAATATGAGCAGCAAATTGCAGAACAATGGCGCCAAATCCTTTGTAGAGACCCGAAATTCCTTCTGTGGCAACAGTGGTGCGATAACAATCGATGGCGCCCTGGTAATTGGTTAGTATAGGCACAACAGCGTAGCCATTATCCAGATTATCAATAATCGTGCGTGTGCCTTGTAATTGAATACGATGCAAAATCGTTTCAAACGGATAGAATATAATTTCTGTTGTTAGCATTGAAATAAGATTCGAGTAAATTTCAACATTTTGATTCTCTAAGGAATCATCCTTATATTTTGCACCTTTACGTTCTTGCGCTTGTTGAATGCGTCGACGCATTATACGCGATGAAATACCTTTGATAACAAGTCTAAAAGATATGTATACGAAATAAGATAATTTTTTAATTGTTCATTGTATTTTAGTTACCCAAATAAATATTTGGTAATGCCCACGGACATACAAGGCCCTATCAAAGCCCACGCTGGCAGCATGCGCCCTTTTTGTGGTGAGCTCCAATACAGCAAACGTAAACTGCCTTCGCGAAACACATCAAAGAGTCCGGGTTTCTCACTGGCTATATCGCTCTGCACCGTCTCCACTAAGGAAGCGGAGTAAAAGGGCATCACAATGGCAATGCTGACGCTGGAGGAAGTTTTCAAAAAAAAGTGTATATCTAGTTTGATTCTTTTGCATTTGTATTGAATATTACATACCATTTCAAAATTAAATGTTGTCCAAATCGTTTTAGTGATGTTCGGCTATCCACTTCCCTGATTATACAAAGTAACATGTTAAAAGGTATAAGCTTAAAAAAATGGTGTTTAGACCACAAAAGTGGTAGTACAAGCTCACATATAATTTCCAACATTTTACAAAACAACAACTCACTTCGGCCACTGTGTGATTTTTGATATTACATCGTCCACCGCCAGCGACATCCCACGCACGAGCAAACAACTACCTAAGCCTTTCCACAGCGTAGTGACACCTTGCCGCCGATGCAGATGTATAATGCTGGGCATGAGTGCAAACGGATGCAGATGATAACTACGAGTATAAATAAATTAATTTATTGTAATTTTTTCTTAATTATGTTCTATACCGTTTGGAAGCATTGTAAACTTGGCATTGCCTGCGCAATACGATAAAAGGGTGACTGAGCAGATTTTCGGTGACCAAACTGACCCATTGAACACCTATGCCGAGATATTTACGGATGGAAATCTCTAAAAAAAAAAAGATATTACCTCGTTAAAATATTAAATATATACATATTATCTAATGATTACAAAGGAGCTCCTTACGGTTTTTAATCAAACACAAGTAGAGAAAGTTTGATTTCACATGCGTTTAGTTCTATCCTAATTATGTCTCGATTAATGTTAAACATACACAAAACCATATACAAATACATAGCAAAATTCAACGTACGTTTAATACCCGCTTCATCTTCATAGCCGCCATCAGCGACAAAGCCTCGGGAGAATATGTGTCTTGCTTAACAGTAAATTATATAGAACGTAAGCAAACAAGAAATATTTAAAACCAGAAACAAATATAAACAAGCAAATCAAAACTGAAATTGTACATCAATCGTGGGAATGAACTAATACAGGCATTAAATATTAAGTTTTTTTTTTTAATTAGAGCTCACCATCCTCTTGACTGTCATAGTAGTTTTCGAGTGCCTTATGCTTTTCTAATGGTAATGAGAGATCACGCTCTGAGTTGACATACTTCAAACCTATTGAGCCGCCTGCTGTCTTGTCATGTGCCGAACCGGCCAAACTGTCGAGATAGTTTTGTGTATGCAACTGTCGGTCATCTTGCACCGGAAACCTTTAAATGAAATACAGAAAAACATATAAAATAACTGTTTGGGGATACAATAATCACTTACTGTATGTGTGAACGTTGTAAATTTAAAGTGTTTGGTGGCACATGACCACTAGCACTAGCTGTGACGTTTGATGTGGCCATCATTGATGCCGGCAGCTGGCCTGTACTATATATATTACGCAGGCGTGTTTGATGCTCCGCCTCATCACTGTCATCGTCCCCATTTTTTTGGTTTGTCGCGTACCTGCAGGTTGAAAATGCGTTAGCTGAAATTGTGACTACTCCAAGCCATTGCGAAACAAAATTAATATTCCAGTTGGCTCACATCAATGTTGAATAGTTGTTCATTCCGGCCATTACACGCTACAATTCCTATGTTTACACAAAATATATATAATTTTGTTGGCGCTATAAATTGTACGATTCTTTAGCTATATTGTATATTTCTAACTAAATTACTCAAATGATATATTTTCCCCCAAGTAAAAAATAAAATATTCCACAGCTGCTCCTCCTTCAGCCATAGCTAATGTCAAAATTTGTCAATTGATTCGCAACAAAAACAATGTACATGTGTGTTCAGTGGCTGACAAAAGCCCACTCTCAGTGTTGGAATGTGA